>CABFOV010004250.1:20115-44003 GCA_902141375.1 Timema poppense
TCCTAAATGGTTTTCCACTCTCCCTCCACGCAAATGCGGGTCCACTTCTTCTAATTCAACCATCCCAGTTCCTAATCCATTAACGTAATTAGTACTTAAAGCGTATAACCCGAAAGGGTAGTAAGACGCGGTGCTAAATATTATTATTATTATTAAGTCTTTTTAATTTGAAAGTGAAACCCACATTTATCTTTAAATGAGCGGTTGGTATCTGTTGCACATGTTGGTAAAGAGATTAATTAGCTAATTATATCACATTCTTTGATTACTGATTACTTAAAATTATCATTCAGTATTTAAAGTAATCTTTGAAAGGCAGCCAAGAAAACATTTTACCTTGCTCTTATGATATTTGAGTTAGTCCTTAATAAATTGTCTATTTCATGTCATTATTATTAAACTATTTTAGATAAGTTTATTTTATGACCACCAGGCAAGTCTCCATTTTGAGTTTGGTGGAATAACAAGGCGGCTTATTTGTTTTTTCACTTCAGATATTCATCGGGGGTTGGGGAAACGCCAAGACAGCAATCCGGCGCAACCGCCAAAAGCCAGACAAGGCTCTTGTGGACACCCCTAACATACTGGATGCCGGTGAATACAGAGGATTTTGGATCCGCTGGTCTGGCGGTTCCATCGCTATTGGGCGAGAGGGTGAATCTGCCCCGTTTGCGTCCTGGGATGACCCTGAACCGTTTGGTATCGGTTACTTTGGCATCTGCACCGGCTGGGGAGCCACTGGGTCCTGGCTTGTCGAGAGTGAGTACCACTTTACTGGCCTGTCTATAAAGATAGTTGGAGGTGTAGTTATGTTTAGGTGCACTCACGTTTACATCTGGAGGGTAGACACGGAGATAATCACTGATAGGTTGATACTGCACCAGCCCTTGCACTCACATTTTATTGTATAGTAGATATAGCATAATTATCTTATTAGAACAATTTTTATTTACTAAATTCGGGGTGACCTGGCAGTCTAGGGGTAAGGTGTCAGACTTCTGTGCTGGCGGCCGGGGTTCAATCCTCAGTCCCGGCACAGATTTATCTGATTACCAAACCCTTCCTTCACCTCTGACAAGACATCTTGTGAATGTGGGGAATGCCAGGCCTCCACCGTGGTTCGGATTCCACGTTAAACTGTAGGTTCTCCATTTTCATCTCACAATAACCTTACCATTACACATTAGCGTAAGTGCGTATAACCCGAACAGGTAGTAAGACGTGATGCTAATAATAATAATAATAATAATAATAATAATAATAATAACAATAATACTAATAATACTAAATTCGGCGTATGTAGGACTGTTTTTAATAAGAAATAATCTGTAGTTAGATTTCAAAACTATATTGTATTTGTAAACTTTTGTAATTTCTTTGTTAAGTTGCTTTTTGTGTATATTTGCTCATGATATTGTTTTAAACAATCCTTTGTTTTTGTGTTGGATGGTTCCACCGACCTTGTCATTGTGAACTCTATAGTTATCGTGATTGTGGAATTTGTGGCGGTGGTGATTTAGTTTCCTGTTAGTGCTTGGTTTATTTTGTGTTATTAGAATATTTATAGTTTTACTGGGCAGTGATCCACTAAATACTTTACTAGTTTGATCTTTTGGTTCCATTTAATAGCTACAAAATTTTAAAATATGAAAATAAGTTATATACCAATATCAGGTGTGTAGCATCTTGTTAGACTTTGACTGTCTTCCCAAACCGTTTGTTTGACAATTGGTACAAACAAATGCCAAGGGTTTAAATTCTACTGCGATTTTAAAACAGCTCTCAAAATGATAAAAGGACATAAATGCACCGTAATTATGTATTTCCCTTTCCCTTTTGAGACTCTCTTCACTTTGAAGCAAATATATTTGTTTCTAGTGGTCATCCCTCCTTTCAGAATCCCACCCCTCCACCCCTACTCCAGGGGTGCTGCTATTAACCCTAAAATGCTAAACCTCTCTGTTAGATACATGAACTCTTGTAAATTTTACTACTTTATAATTTATTATATTTAAAACATAATTATATTACATTATTGACAAAATGAAAACTATTCTCAACTAGTTCAAATGTTTTTTGTTGCATACAAACAAACACTTGTATCGTAAACAATACACATTTCTTCAACTTATAAATGTTTGTTTGTGAACACTATTTTTTAAACTGGGGGATGTTGCATTTTCAATTCTTGCCACTTGCCAAGGGGTGTATCGTGAAGAGGACTTTGGGAAGTTTTGGAATAGGGGGTTGTTTATACTTTAGAATAGATCTCTACAGAAGATATCTGGGCATGTACATGCCCTACCAAGTTTACCCACAGAGGCCTTCAATAAGAACTATTTCACGAAATAGGACATATTCATTATAAGTGAATTAAACACCATTTGGCCGCTCTGGTGGCAGCATGGTCTAAAGCGTCAGTCTCACAATAGACGGGACTACCAATGACAAGGAGATCAAGCATCAAATCTTGGTTGGATGTATTGAGAGTGGTTTTTCCACTGTCCTTCCATACAAATGCCGATACACTTGCTATAAATTCAACTGTATTCATCCTTTGCTAAAATTAGCAGCAGCAGTAGTACATCTGCGTATAGTCAGACCGGGTATTAAGGTGCGGTGCTAGGGGGAAAACTCCCAAAATTAGTATACTAATGAGAAATCTTGTTGTTTTCCTGTTTGGGCATATTGGACCTTTTTACAAAATTTTGCTATTTACTTAAAACTTTGACTCTGGAGACAGTTTTGTGTCACCTGTGCGCTAAAAATATTTAAAAGATAGTTTGTTTCTATCCAAGTTTTATATTGTAAGTAGAATGGTAGATAATTTATCTTGTTTATTGTGTCATTAAAACTCTGACGTGTCATGTGAACCATTGGCTAGGGCTGATACAAGATATACCTGGTAGGACAGTAGGACAGTTGTAGCCAACATTTCTGTTTCCCCTTCTTCATAGTCGGCCATTCCACTGACCATTGTCACATGTTCAGAGTTTAAACCAATTATTCTTGTTAACAAAATGCTCTACACTTGTCTATCATCCTCCAATATGGTAGGGAATCAGCAATGGATCTAATCTTACTTATTACATCTTTTAGGATAACTTTAGCTTTGTGGCAACTTGCATTTGATAACAATCTGACTGATTCAATTTAACTCAACAATACATTCGACAAAACACATTAAATAAGTGATAAATTCCTGGGCAGACTTTCAGCTCTAATTCTACAATGTGCTATTTTAAAATAGCTTTAACATTAAAATAGTCAAAAGGTTACAAAAAGGCTGTTTATCCTTACAAACCATATAGTTTTGAATTTTACTAATAAAAATGATTTTTTTTTTTGTTTGATTGTGACACCTGCTCATTTTCAGCTCTTTTTTAATCATCTTCTCAGAGCCATGAGACGAGCGAAACTATCTAAAATATAAATATCTGTGCCTAAATAGATTTTTGTGTCGTTACAAAGGATTGTATCATCGAACAAAACATTATTTTACTATCTCTATATTAATATTTAGAAATGAAAGCCTTGACTCCCTCACTCACTCAACGTATGTTCCAAGCCCCTGGAGCCTTGAAATTTGGGGGGGGAGGTTCCTTCCAGGTCATAGGAACCCAATAATAATAGGTGTGTTTAATCAAGCCGCTCAAGGGGGGAAACATTCTGGTATTAAAACTGATATAAAAGCTAGAAATCTGAAATTTGTCAGGATTAGTCAGAAAACTTAAAAATGGGGCTCCAAGAAATAGAGGGGCTATAGATATTAAAAAAATTAAAAAATTCTGAAAGTGAGTTTGAGAAAAGATCTTGGGGGGGGAGGGGGGGGGGTAAGGAGGGTGTTCAGCAT
Organism: Timema poppense; assembly: GCA_902141375.1. Taxonomy (NCBI): domain Eukaryota; kingdom Metazoa; phylum Arthropoda; class Insecta; order Phasmatodea; family Timematidae; genus Timema; species Timema poppense. Next base: position 23,969 of record CABFOV010004250.1, read on the forward strand.
TTCCAAAATTAATAGAAATAACTATTTAACAGTGTGGAAGAAAATGTAATTTAAAAGGCAGTTTAAGGAACCACTCCAAATATTAATAAGTCTGGAGATTGTAAGGTTTTAATTAAGACTCGAGGACATCGGGGGAAGGAAGTATGAACCGGAAAAAAAAACACTTTTAGGTGTAATAGAAAATTTAAATCTGTCAAGCAGGCAGAAGGTTAAATTTCAAACTCCGTTCAAGTGTACCTCACAAAGATGCAGTTGAGAGCTCACGCATGTACACTAAGATCATAGTGACATGTTGTCTCTCCACACGTCAGCCATACGTTGTTAGTTCTCATTGTCTTAAGTACGAGTAAACATGTTATAAAATAGATACTTCCACCACCAGCTGTAAAATTTGTGCCATCATTTTTTTTTTCTCGCACTGCTTTTGAAATTCATCAGATAATTAGTACAGTTTATGATGTGAGCTTTGAATTAAGGATGCGGAAGTGATGTAGAAAATAAGATGGGTGAACTGATGGTCAGTGCTAAAGTTCAGTTTAGTTTAAGTTTGCGAAATAAGTTGATTCACAGTATTTGAGGTTTAATGTGATTTTCCACACATTTCTGTAAGATAACGATACAAGGAAGATCGGCTACCACAAGTTTTGTGCGAGATGGGCTCTGTAAATGCTCACCAAGGAGAACAAAATGTGGAGAATGAGATTGGCTTCGACATTCTTGCAGAAAAGATGAGGATGAATTTCTTAACCATATCACAATGGGCTTTACGTGAGCTCAATTTGCCAATATCGCGATCAACCAAACAAGCCCAACATTTTCTGGTGTCAAACTTTTCCGGGATAGGAAAGTAGTGCTTCTGACTTCATGAACCAATAATCACAATAACAGCAGAAAGGTTCTGTGAAACACCAAGAAAATTGCGAAGGCAATCCAGAACAAGTCAAGAAATGTTGACGTTAGCATCTTTGACAAGACGCACAGGGACAAACGAGCCGTGCTGGACCACTTTGATTGGGAGGTTTTGAAACACTCCGTACATCCTGGACCTGGCTCAGAGCGATGATCACCTTCACCCTCATGAAAACCTGTTCGGGATTACAGCAATTCAGTAAACATGAAGTTAGAGTATGCCGTCCAATCGTGGCTAAGCTCCCAGGTCACAACCTTCTTTGACACAAGGATATAAAAGCTTGTGACTGGGTAAAATAAGTTCCTCAATTTAAGGGATGACTGTGCTGAGAAGTAGCCTGGACCTGCAAGTATTTATAGTGAAATATTTTGTTCCCATTGCTTGTTTCCTTAACAGCCCACCAAAGGACAATAAACAAGAAGACAAAGCAACATCAGGACAGGGGGAGGTTCTGTATGAGCCACACTATACTTTGTTGAGAACACAATTACTCTTGTATCTCTTGAAATTCAGATCAAAGCTGTTGAAAAGTATCAAGGAGACAAATCAGGTTCAGATTTAAATAATAATTACTGGTAGTCCATGTGCCAGACAAAAAAAATAATTCCAGTATAATTTGGGGGGACCAGACAAACATTTCACCGCTCATAACACAAAAAACCATGATGGCCATCTCAGAAAGGTAGCAATCAAATATAGCGGCCATTCAAAATGGCGGTGGACATTGATTTTTGAATGCCTCTACTCTTGGGTTGTTTATCAGATTTAAACAATCTTAAAAAAATAATAATTAAAAATTCTTTAATTTTCTTTATTTTTGTGCCTTTGTAAAATTTTTGTAAACAAAATTGTTTTGGGTAGATATTAAAAAAACTTAATTTTGAAGTATATATGCAATAGTTATTAGCGTTTAGCTGAAAAATCACGCTTTTAAGAAAAATGTTTTAATAAGTCAAAACAAAGAATGTTAGCTTCCCCTTAAAAAGTCACCCAAATTATATAATCCATGCAAAAGATATAGCCAATTACGTACAGTGACATTTTAAATATATCTATTCGTATTTGCAGCATCAACTTAGAACTTCTTTTAGGATTTATTTATATATTTAAATATAATTTAGTAATAAACTGAAACTTCAACTTTATTTTGACCAAGTATAAACTATTAACAAACCATGTTATCATTGATTAAATTCTGTTAGTTACGTGACAAGATTCATTGCGCAATATTCTAATCTTCCTTTACATATCATATTTTTAAATCATTTACACGAATCACTTTTGTAATCAAGGCATTATTATTCTTTTTTCTTCTTGATTGCTCGAGTATGTTGGGTTCGGGCCCTCACAGCCCTTGCGCCCGCAGCTTTCTCTACAATTTAATTAGTTCTGTAACAAGTGAAACTTATAAGTGGGCGTTTCGATGTGGAACAATTGCATAGAAGTTTATTAAGAACCGTTTCTGGCGCAGGAAGTCCTGTCATACATCCAACTTTTAAATTTCTTTCTTCATCATTGCCCCATCCATAACCACCAGTCTGGAACTTTCGTGTGTTTTCGAGACTTCTAGTCCAAACTCCTGATTGGTAGTGGCTGGTTTTGTATGTTGCTGCAATGTCTCCTGGCGAGGTGGTATAGTCGATGTGCCAGACAATGTTGTGGTATTATACCGCTCATTCAGTGGTTCATGTAGAGTACAAAAAACCACGATGGCCATCTCTGAAAAGTAGCAATCAAATATGGTGCCCATTCAAAATGACAGTGGACTTGATTTTTGAATGTCACTTATCTCGAGTTCATGTTATCCTATTTGAACAATTAAAAAAACAAATCTGAAAATATATCACTTTGAAAAATCACTTCTTTGTTAGAAATCTTAGTCTTCACTAATTTTTTAGGCCGCCCTGTTTTCAAACAATTTTTTTTTTGATGGTTTCATAAAATGCCTGTCCTTTAGCAAGATGACTCTTAAACTCATCAGATGCACTTTGATCTTTTTCTTTAGCATTCAACAAATTACTACTCGTGTCCTCGGGTACACACACACATACCACTGGACAAATGAAGTCAATGGATTCTTCCGTTCCCTTTTGAAGAAACTTCCTTTTCATCCTCTACTATTCTAGGAGTCTGGGGATTGAGATGGGATTGTTTAAGTGAAGATAAAGACAATATGAAACAAAGGTGTCTCAACGCTAACGCTCTACTTTATGTAATGCCGTGACACACCCCCTCTGTTAAGGCTGAAGCCACGTGCACCTCCAGGTGTTGGGGTGTATCTATGTAATGCTACGACACAGCACCTCTGTTAAGGCTGAAGCCACTTGCACCTCCAGGTGTTGGGGTGTATCTATGTAATGCCGCGACACAGCACCTCTGTTAAGGCTAACACCACGTGCACCTCCAGGTGTTGGGGTGTATTTATTAACGGTCTCTTTGATTGCCTGATCACCTGCAATCCTGGTGAAAGGGTTCTGATCCCAGATCTGAACAGAAAACCCACCCTCCATAAAATGAGTGTAGACTTCTCTCCTGCAGTTTAGTCAGTTAACGAGATAGTAGTGAAGGTATCTGGTCCGATACAAAGCACCCAGGGATCGTCTCTTCTATGCAGTACATGTACAAGTACCATCACCTTCTATGTTAGCTCTGAGAAATCCTAATAATATCTCGACTACATCTACATAAGTCACCCAAAAAGAAGACAATTCTCCATTTTCATATCTGAGGATGTTCAAGTATTTGCTGAAGTATTCAAAAGCTCTGGGACTATTGGCACTATCTCACATAGTTTTATGGGTTTCATGGAAAGTATTTAGATGTAACTTATTAATAACTTCAATGAGGAGCTTTTGTTCAAAATAAAGTCATTCCCATCAATGCCTTTAAGGAACCCAAACCAAATTACCCTCAAACCTGCTTCATACATCATTTTGTGAAATTGAATTGCACGGTTATACTGTTTCCCTTACAGTTTTTCAACAGATCCCTCAGCTATGACACCAGATTCTTAATCCACTGAGACCAAAATGTCGTCAAATTGATAATAATTTGCATATAACGTGAAAGTTCCCCATCATTGGAAAGATTGACCACTCTTCGTGGCCACATAGCTCCCATGATCTTGAAAAACAACTACTTGATCCAACAATGCAACAATGTAGTCCAACTCAAGATGTGCTCGAATACTTTCACTTATTTTTAAATTTTTTAACACTGTTGAAATCTCCGTAGATGGAGCATTAGTGGTCGGCAAGTAGTCTAGTGTGTGTGGTGTAACAACTTGACTGTCTCTTATCATAATGTTCAGGTCAATCCAGGAATTTGTCATCCGATTGTGAAAATCGGACCACCTCGTTAATATCCATATGAAGTTGAACTTTTTGCTTTGAAAAATGTATCGGTACACTCTGTAGGAAGATTTGACTCTTATATTGGAAAATACCCTTTCTTTGCTGTTTTCGTGTAGAAGGGGAGAGGCTTCTCTAAGATTTTAAACTTTCCGACCTTTTTGTTAGCAATTTCAGCGACTCTTCTGTTTGGTTTGCGATAAAGAATCCTCGGCTGAATTATTACTCCATTCACTCGGCTGGCAAGTTGTGCCTGCCCCACTAAGTCTCCTCCCTCCTATCTATATTGTCAAGAGCAAGTAGTGTAGGAACTCAATGAGTATCCTTGATAGACGTATTGATGTGTTTCCTTGCTTCACAGTACACCAAGCTGTGTACATTTCTAGGAGCTTGGCACCCTAATAATAATAATCGACTTTAATGGCACTTAACTAACACAATTAAACTGATGTTTAACAAAATAATATATAAAAGCACACAGAAAGTATTAAAAAAAACTAGAGCTAAAATACACAAGGATTGCGTACCAAACACACACACACACACACACACACAAAGGTGTGATTACGTCTCACCCCTCTCAATCTCAAGAATGAGCTCTCATACGCAGCCTATTTGTGACCTTTCGTTTGAAACCCAACTCCAAGACGGCCCATTTTATTCCCACAAACTGCCTATAGGGGGCCAGCACTTAAATAAAACTAGGAGGTGGGCAGTAACACATTGTTATATGAAATAATAGAAAACATGACTTCCTCACTGAACTAGATCTAACCCATTGTTTGGCTGGCTAGTTTAGCATGCTGCTGTTATCCATTCGTGTTTTCAAAACCCAGATAATCCAAACCTAGAACTAGGCTTCCCTATTCTAGGCTTCCATATTCTTAACTAAAGTAATGTGTAGTTTTTTATCTTTACCACATACTTTGATTTTTTTCTGAATTATCCTTTAAAATAGATCTCAAATAAATAGAAAACTGTTTTAACATTAACAAATACAGAATATAAATAAATCTATTCAAATTATTGTAATGTTTGGTTATTCCAGGAGCATGAAACATTACAATAAATGTAGTGAAAACATCCATCTAGGTCACACCAGTGCTATCAAGTCCATGGTGACACAGTGTTGTGCGTTTGCTAAGCTAATGAAAATAAAACTTCTTTAAATTATACTTCTGGTAAATTAGCTGTCCTGGACTGGAATGAATAGGAAATGGTTAGCCTAGTCAAAGACCTAACGGCAGTGTAATTAAATACAATTGTTAATTCCTACATATTATTGTCATTCTTTGCTTGGAGAGGGGGTTGTATGACTTGACTGGATTGGTCTGCTTCTTGTTTGGCTTGGATATGTGCCTCCTATTGCTGCTCTGCTTATTTACCAATTACATGATCTGCTTATTTACCAATTACATGATCTGCTTTCGGACTTCATGACACGTAAGAAAAATATGCAAGGAATAGTGTCTTCTTAGTAAGAAGCAAATATATCCTGTTTCATAGAATTGCTATAATTGCTTGAAATATATAATTTAATAGTATTTTAACAACTTTGTGCGAACTGTGTATTTTGCTGTCCCCATGTTTGTAATTTTAATCTCTTTTGATAATTTTCTAATCTGTGTAATTTCTTCTTTTCATGCATTATTTTGCTTGTTCTATTCAATCTATTTAACATTTAGTAGATAATTAACAATATCAGATCCTCCATTGAAGTAGGCACTGTCTTAGTATCCTGTTGTCCTGTGAGATAGTTTTAACCCATCAGCTCTTTGGTACTCGGTTAGATCTGTCAGTTGGCTGGAGCGACGATTGATAGAATAGTCTTTTCTTACGTTGTATGACTTGACCATATCATGGGTAGAAATGTTGATGATGGTTTGAGTGAGACACTGGGATGACATGGTGTTGCTAGATGGGGCCCCTATCACCACGGCCGACAATCTCGAGTACAGCTTCAGACCTGTGCCGACCGGCCGCTTAGAGGTGGAAGTGCGCAGCCCGTCCAATGCACATGTGGCGCTCACATCTGCACCGAATGAAACTGAGCCAATGTATGAGATCCTGTTGGGAGGCTGGGAAAACTCTGCCACAGTGATTCGATACAACCGAGAGAAGCCAGACAAGGTAGAGGCTTGGTTCCTTCCTTGTGGGACTGGGACTGACATGTTCCGACATGTACCGACATATTCCAAGGAAACCTGGCGGTCTAGTGGTTAAGGTGTCAGACTTCTATGCTGTCGGCCGGGGTTCAATCCCCGGTCGGTGAGGCAGGTTTGGGCTTTATTATTGTTGGAGCACTTATGAGAGACTTGATTGGTTCAAATCCCGCCAGGGTAAATTTTTTAGTGGCTGTGAGCTACAAGTGATTTGAAGATCACGAGAATACACAGTAGTAATATTTTAGTGAATAATTTAAATTTTGTCTGTTCTTGAGCAAAAAAAAATATTTTGACAAAAGAAACATCACTATTAGAGTTTGTTTAGATACACCATTAGAGTTTGTTTAAATAATTGATGTAACGGTGGGAAACGGTCAAGACTAATTGTTGGCGTGGTGTGCCAAGGTGCGCGCGGAAACCCCAGGTCTGTTGACCTCCAGCGAGTTCAAGCACTTCACTTTCGAATGGCGTCATGGTTTGATCCAAGTGAAGAAAGCCGGCGGTGCGGTGTTGGTTGAATGGAAAGACCCCAACCCATTTGGAGTGTCTTACTATGGTATCCGTACGGCTTGGGGGTCAAAGGGTCATTGGCGTGTCAAGGCTGTGGACCCCCGCTCTGCCCCTGTCGCATCGGCACCAACACCCTCTGTGCCTTCACCAGGTACCACAGTTTCTTGTACACTTCCCAAAATGTTGGCGTCCAAAATTATCAATACTTGTATAGACGGTGTGAAAACATAGTCCGTCTGACATGGTTCATCGTCGGTCGGTTCTTATTGGTGCTTTGTTTATCAACCTGGATAATAGTTAATACTTGGATCTTAAAGTGGCGTCCTTTCATACTAAACTAAGTTGCTTTTAATAACATTATTTATTTAGGGGTGGATGTACTTTGCATGACGCCCTGGGCTGTGTGGAAATTTGAATATTTTTTTAAAAAAAGACCCTAACGGGAATCAATAAATGAGTAGAAAGAAAAAAGGGAATTATTTTGTGTTCTGGAATATAGATCTGAACAAAAATTGATTAACTATTTTCTAATCAGACGAGGTTAGATTATTATCCATTCCGGTCAACCCACAGGTGGACATTGCTTGTCTATTAAATAAAAGTACATATGTAGTGATAGTTGAGATACTGGAGGTAATAAGCAGCAATTTATAATTAGATATTGATGAGGATCTCTCTGTTAGAATCTCTCTAATGTTGTGTACTCTCCCATCTCCTTGCCTCTAGCCCACTAAGCCCACATGTAAATCTGTTCCTTTTCCAATGATCTCTCCACAGGATAACATTTACTGCTAACTCGCTTTGGTGGTCAGATAGTCTAAGGTGTCTCGTGATAGACTGGACCGATGATTGTGATATCGGCGTTAGAATCCTGGTCGGGTGGACCGAGTGTAGTGTTTCCGAAATGATTCTCCACTCTCCCTTAACACGATTGTGGCTACACTTATTCTAAATTCAACCGTCCTTACATCTACATTGGCAGGATTAGTAAAGTTGTGTATAACCAGGGACATCTTTAGGAACACGCCGGAGTGTGGACCCAACAAAGGTCTGATGGTCTTTATGGACAATTTGTGAATACTTAACATTTTCTTTCATTTAAAACTTTAGTTGTAATTTTGAACTACATGCCTAGCTTAGGGTTATCCCACAATAAAACTATATATGCTTACTTGATTTGATTAATGCATACTACACCATAAATGATCAAATCAAACAGAGAAATCATTAGAAATAAAAACTTTTCTCAGAAAAAAACTAAACTAATTAATAATCAAAGCTGTCAAGTATGAGGTTGTAAAGGATCCTGGCGCATTGTTGCCGAACTTCAGTATTCTGGCCTGATATCAAAGACGGCCATGTTATTGCCCAATGTGGAACTAACGGAAATTAAATATCTACCACTTGCTCGGAAAATAAGTTGATGGAAATATTCACCAGGATTTACCATATTATAGTCAACCTCGCTGGTCTTGGAGTAAAGTGATCGCCTCAGGACCCGATGTTTGTGGGTTAAAAACTCAACCAGTTTTGACAAACTTTTCTTGAACGATAAAAATCCGTAGAAAAACTTCCTTTGGAGGGGTCGTTGGTCCCATGTTGATTGTGCCATGTAAAAGAACCCTAGAAGGTATAGGAAAATACCTTCGCTGGTAAAATTGGCAGGCCCTTTTGCTCTTGTTCATAGAATTTCTCGTGCGCTTATGTCAGTTGAGAGAGTCAGATAGAACAACTCAAATATATAAATATAATCATATTCTAACACAACTACACAATCTTTCTATTTTCATCTCTATGTGGGCTCACAAACAATTGATCAAAGTTTCAGAATACTAAGACAACCATATTGTTGTATTCTACTAAGACAACCATATTGTTGTATTCTACCAAGACAGCCATATTGTTGTATTCTACCAAGACAGCCATATTGTTGTATTCTACCAAGACAGCCATATTGTTGTATTCTACCAAGACAAACCATATTGTTGTATTCTACCAAGACAACCATATTGTTGTATTCTACCAAGACAACCATATTGTTGTAATAGTGCCACTGTTAATCTCAACTAAGGTGGAGTTATGATATCTGCTACAAGGAAAAGTTTTAATAATTTTGAAGACTTTGATAAAACTGATTTATTTTCCAGAGCTTAATTCTTCCCTAACCTGCCCTAATTTTCCATTTTACTTAAGATCTAAACTTAAATTTAAAAATATCCAGAAGTGCAAAGATTTTATAAAGTGATTCAATACAACCCTTTGTAAATTTTGACTAGAACTGCAAACAGAACAAATGAACAATGTGGGTATATTTTCACAATCACCGGACTCTTTATCTTACATAATATGCATTATAAAGTTAATCTTTGAACTATTTCAAAACTTTAGATGGTGTTAAATATCAAACAAAACTCCCTCTGATTAATTTTTCCGGATTCTTATAAGCACATTGTTGATATGGTTGTGTGTTTCCTGCATGAACAATTGCATGCAGCTGGATGTTTGCACAAGATTGCACCTAATTTTATATCCACTCACCATTTAGCTCAATATTTATTTTTAATTTGTATCTCTGTAAGGAAAACCTCTTTTCGCTTTATGAGGTAGTTGTATTATATTTGTAAGAAGGTTCAGGAAAGGTGGATAGAAACATATAAAAGGGGGACAAACACAATATGGCCTTTACAATGAAAAGAACACAGTTCACACTTTACACTGCTGCCAATAGACAAAGAGGTAGTGGTTGCCTCTTAAAGAAAATTGATCATCACTGCCCAATCCCCCCACCTAGGTTTCATTCTATCGGAACTCATCAGGGAGGAGTGTGACACTCACAACGCAACTTCTCTAAAAGAGAAAACAAAAAAAGAAAGAGGAGAAAATGGAAAATTGTAAAGACTTAGAAAATTAATGAGTTTTGGTTAACTGTCTTTTCCATACATAGACAATGTTTATTTTATATATTGTAATGTAACAATAATACTAATGAACGCAAATAAGTAAAATAGATTTATAGTTATGTAGGTTAGCTATAAGTTGTAAATTGATAGAATAATATATACTCTACAACATATATAAAAAATACAAATAATAGAATAATTTTAAACTTACCAAATTCTTTACTTTTCCACATCATTAAAAGTTAAAAATCGCTCCAGTTGGCCACACACTTTTCCATGTATATTGTTCTATTTCAATTGTTGTACTCTTAAATATATCTATCCCATATTTCTGGTTTTTCCTCTACTAAACTAATTAGAATTTCCCCATCTACTTCCTGTTCTTTTGTCTTGTCTTGCGAACTATACCTTCCTCAACCACCCTCAACAGCGCACCAAGAGACCACTCGGACGACTGAATCCCCGGATCATATGAAGGCATTCATTGCACACTGTGGTTCACTAGGTCTCAGTCCGGGCAGACGCCCGTCCGAGACCTGTAGGTTTGTAGCAGTGATGGTCCAAGCGATTTGCCTGGGTCTGGATGATGTGAACGAACACATGCCTTCCCACGTATTTCTATTTGTCCAGCTGCCGGGCGAACACCCAGAGTGTGTGAAAGGGGCCTTAGATGAGATCTTTTAACAATTACACTAAATAGCGATTAAATATATTTATTAAGAAATATATACAGCTATCCAGCATTACACTGTGGGTTAGTTTGAAATCAATAAGATATGTTAGTAAAATCAAAACAATGAATTTATCTTTTATTTTTCACAAACAAGTCATTGCGATAGAACAGTATTTTTCAATATTGACAAAACCTCGTACATAACCGGCTCTACAGCAGCGAGTTTCAACTCACGATTCACTGAACAAGTCGCTAAAATTGGGCACACCCGTCAGATCAGGGACTTTCGTGTTTCTATAGCTGGAACCAATACTTCGTGTTTCTATAGCTGGGACCAATACTTTGTGTTTCTATAGCTGGAACCAATACTTCGTGTTTCTATAGCTGGGACAAATACTTAAACCTTAAAGATGTTGATTGAAGAACTGGAACTGATAAATATTTCGTTACCTTGTTTTATTATGTTGTAGACCTAGTGGTAGATATTGTATTAATTACATTTGTATTTTTATGCTCTATATAGAGTTAAAAATGAGTTCATGTGTATTCAATATAATTGCATAAATCCCTGACTGTCCAATTGTATTCCAGTTGCGCAGCCTGGCTGGAATGTCCCGGCTACTGTGGCACCAAGTGGCGGGTCTGCCACCTGGGTGGACGCGGCAGGTGGTGAGGTACCTCCAAACTCTGTACCCGGTGGGTTCGACAATGAGCAGGTGTACGTGGCTCGAGCACGTCACGAAGGAGCGCTGCTGCCCGGCAAGTTGGTGCCCTCTCACGGGGTGTGCTACGTGCCCTGGGGCGGGGCGGAGCACGGCAAGCCAGAGTACCAAGTATTGGTGGGATGCGAGCCCGCCTGGGTGCCTTCAGTCGCTGGACAGGTGCCGGACGGAGCTCTGCCCTCCGGGGAGACAGAGGACGGAGAGCCGTTGTTCGTCGGCCGCGCCAAGCATGAAGGAACCTTGAGTGTCGGCAAGGTAAAGATTTATTCTTTGGTTGCAAATTATGATTTGCATTATATTGTAGAATGTAACTGACCTGACACCTTAACTCCTTTGGTAGCATGTCTTTCTAATGACCTGAGAGTCCCGGGTTCAATTCCTGACATAGCTGAAAACTTTATCATTAATGAAATGTAGGGTTACAACAAGTTTTGACTAATAAGTGGTTTGGAAACTAGCTGGTGATAAAGATGACCTGGCAATTTAGGGATAAGGTTCTGGGAGTCCGAGGTTCAATCCTCGGTCCCGGCACAGATTTATCTGTTAACCAAACCCCTCCTTCACCTCTGACAAGACAACTTGTGAATGTGGGGAATGCCAGGCCTCCACCGTGGTTCGGATTCCACGTTAAACTGTAGGTCCTCCATTCCATCTCACATTCACCCTACCATTACACATTAGCGTAAGTGCGTATAACCCGAACGGGTAGTAAGACGCTGTGCTAATAATAATAATAATAATCTCATTAAACACGATATTTTATTTTGTTTTTAGAGACTAGCTAGAAAAATTATTAAAAAACTAAAATTGATAAAATAAAACAGGTTTTGTCTTGTTGATGAATTGAAATATAATTTTTAAATATTTAGTGCTAAATCAGAAGGGATGGCCAGTTAAAATGCTAAAATACTTCCATATTGAATAAGAACGTAAATATGTAGATTAGTATAATAAGTCAAAGTAATATAAAATGAAAGCTTTATTAATTGAAAATATATCACTAAAATAAATAATTCTCAAAATGTTGACCTGTTTATTATAGGAAATATGTGCGGGATCTTGAACTTTGGGGGGGATGCTAAAAAAACTTACATTTAAGTACTGTTATTAATGTAACTATTTTATTTGATGTTTATCTGTTTTATTGGTTTATTAATGCTATTTGTAAATTAAACTTATCTTCTGTTAAGTAGATGGGTCCACTAAACTTGTCACTTTTATTTTAAAATTTAGCCAACACATATTTACATTTTTCTAATTATTGGGAATGGCATCCATTTGCATTTGTATTCTGCCAAGGTAGGATATACTAAGATATATGTTACTATTATTTATGGAGTATAACAGCGCTTCTTGTGAAAGCTTTACTAACTAGAACATAAGAGTTAGCCAGGCACACGGGCTAAGTTGAGAAATGTTTTTGGTATTCTTATATACCTCTGTGGCTCACTTTTATTCAATCAAATTAGTTTGAATATCTTGTGAAAGTAGTTAATAAAATCTACATAATGAAATTTTAGTATTTTTTTTGTCAAGTCTAAAATGTGTGTTTACAATTTATTTATATTTATACCAAAAATTCTAAATTTAGAATACAAAATTACAATAATTGCATTAGGCTTGGATTTTTTATTTAACCTGCCTCAAAACCTTACTCAACACATGATAGACAAGATGATTTAATGTCTATTTGGAAAACTAACAATTTAAAAATAAATTAAAATAAAACTAAAATTCTACATCATTTTAAAATTTATATATATTGCCAAGACCCCTAACTGCCACCAAATAAGTTTTTTCTGTGGAGTTTTTGAGTCCCTTTATTGACCCAATTAAAAAAATATTTTTGACAGCTATACTTAATTTAACTTTTATCTATAACAATTGATTCATCTACAATCAAATTACCATCAGCTTCTAATTTTATCATAAATTGTTTTTATTTATTATTATTATTATTATTATTATTATTAGCAGCGCGTCTTACTACCCATTCGGGTTATACGCACTTACGCTAATGTGTAATGGTAGGGTGATTGCGAGATGAAATGGAGGACCTACAGTTTAACGTGGAATCCAAACCACGGTGGAGGCCTGGCATTCCCCACGTTCACAAGATGTCTTGTCAGAGGTGAAGGAAGGGTTTGGTAATCAGATAAATATATGCCGGGACCGAGGATTGAACCCTGGCCGCCAGCATAGAAGTCTGACACCTTACCCCTAGACCGCCAGGTCACCTGTTTTTATTTATTTATTGAAAATAAAAGGGAGGCTAAGTTTGGACTAAAATTATAAATTTGAAAAATAAATAGAAACTATTGTATATTTGGTTTAAGATTTTCTTTTTCCTGTTGTGTAGATTTCAAATTGTCATTCCCGCGTAGTTCTAGCTACAGATATGTGTTTGTTTCCTAATTCAAATTGTCATCCCCGTGTAGTTCTAGCTACAGATATGTTTGTTTCCTAATTCAAATTGTCATCCCCGCGTAGTTCTAGCTACATGTGTGTGTTTGTTGTCAGGTCCAGGCGAGCCACGCTGTCTGCTACATTCCGTACGGAGGCCAAGAGATAGGCTACCAGGAGTATGAAGTGTTGGTTGCCAAGTAAACTGTCCAAGGTGTCCTTGACCTCGCTTGAGCCACGGGGATGCTAAATAAGACTGCTATTAATCCAAGATGGACTGCTATTAGTCACTTGGATGCTGCTGATAAGAGATCATTCAGTCTTTGGAAGATAGAATCTCGTTCTACCCTTGTTTTGCAGCTTTTAATGCATATTATCTCTTTTGAAATATATATTTTTTAATTTATAAATCTATATATGTAAAAAAATATTCTCTTGTTAAAGTTGTTAGCATGTAAACCCTATGAAAAAGTATACTAATGATATTAGTCAATTTTACAAATGTATTTTTAATTGTTAGATTTTATTTTAACTCAGCTAATCTAGTGGCCTTAAAATGAATTATTTGTAAAAGTAAACTGAAATATAATTGTTATTTAAATTAATAGATTAATAGGTGTGAAGGTTTGTACTAACAAGCAGAGTGGAAATAAATATATTAAATGATTTGTTTCTTTTTCATTTGTAATCTATAAGCCAGGCTTACTTCAAAATGTAGGCCAGAATGGAGGATTCCCCACACTCCCCGTCATGAAACCTAATTAACACTGACCTGCTTTAGTGGTCGCATAGTCTAAGGCATCACTCTTATGTTAAAAACAACTTGATGACAGGATTATCATAGTTCTAATCTCAGTTGGGTGTACTAGTGATTTTTCCACAATAGTTTTCCACTCTTCGTTGGTAAATGCGGGCATACTTCCGCTAAATTCTACCTTCCTTATCCCTAACTCATTAATAACTGAACAGGTAGTAAGGCGCGGTGTACACTGCCTTGTAAATAATAATGGTGGAAACTAGCCAAACTAATGGTTATCAAGCCTCGGGAACACATTTACTATAAATCAGTGGCCACTGACGAGAAAACCAGGATCATTCTTTAATTTTATTCCGAGTTAAAGTGGCCATTCTGTAAATTCAGAATCACTTGTACCACACGTTGACGTCCAATTTATCACAGTGGTAGGGCCGAGTAGCTTTGACCTGATTGGTTGGGATTTGAATCGGTGAAGCTACCAGAGTTTGGATCGACTTTTCATTGAGCCAATGATCGAATAAATCTTTGAAAAAGGTTAGTTATTAGATCGAAAAAATAATTCTATGAATATTAGTTACTGTGAGATGTAGTAAGCACATTATAAAGTACCAAAAACTTATTTTTAATGTATCAATTATACATTTGGCCAAATTACTACTAGTTTTTAATCTTAACCGTATTTTTTTAAACACTTGGATAAATTTTCTTACTTAAGATTCATAAACCAAAGATTAGTGTGTACATTTGGCATATTTGATAGATTTTGATAAATTCCCCTATTTCAGCTATTATTATTATTAGCAGGTAGTATTATTTCCAATTATTTATTAATAATAAAATAAAACACATTTAAAATGAGTCATGGTCATTTGAGTGCACTGCCCTTGATAAGCTTTACAACAAAGCTCTTTTATTTGTTCTTTAAAACATTTAAGATAAACTTTAGGTTAAGACAAGTTTTTTGTGCCCAAGCTCAAGTTTGGCTTGATGTTAATTTCTGTCCGAGGCAGCCTCTGGTTTTATTTTGTCGATGGTTCCAGCTGACCCCACCAGGAGGACTAGGTCACCTGTAACACACAAGTCAGATAGATAGACACATATGTGTTTAGTTTGATAGAGATACGATTTTATAAGATTAGGCACGGCTATGTTTTGATGACCATTTGGTATTTAGGCTGTCTATCCAAATATTTGTAACAATGTAGCTGTCAAGTCATCGTCCAATCATAACGAGATTGCTAAGGAACATTCTTTAAACTTGGCTGAGCAACATATTATGTAAGTACATGGCTATCCGTTTCAAAATGGCTGACACTCAAAACTCTGTCTCTTTGTTCAATGATAGTTGACAACTGCGGGGACAAATTTTAACGAAATTGGGTAAAGATATTCATTGAATTTAGGTGAATTATGAATTTACATAGTTTTTACAATCTAGTTATCAGTTTCAATATGATGGCCGCTCAGCTCAAGCGATTTAAATGTAACACACTGTGTAATCAGTCAAATAACTAGGAACTATTGTTTTATACCACAAGACTGACGACCTGAGCGGCGTGAACAAAGGCTATACTGTATGAATATGATGTAATATTAAATATAATATTCATTTGTTTCTGGCTAGCTTAATCACCAAGGTGAAAGAGCAACTTGAAACTCCAGAATAAATTATAGGGAATATTTTAAATTTTAAATATAAAGATAATTACCAAGACTAGTAACTATAAGAACATAACGTTATTCTTAAAATTCTTCTTATGGGTTCTTGTTCCGGTTGGCCACCCTGGGCTTGTGACCCTAAAATTTTCGTTAGTGCTACATTTTCTTAGAAGTTATAACCCACAAAGTATGACGTGTATAATATGAAATATAATGTATAATAATCGATAACGTTATTATATTAGTCTGTACTAGTTCCATCTATGAATATAACATTAATTTTTACTTTTTACTTTGTCCCGGCGCCTCTAAGAAAGAAGTATTGTTATCGCCAAAAAAAAAAAATCGCATTCAAGATTTTGATAAATGTCGACGTTTCATGATTTCCTGAAATCGAAATGTGGTATTCTTGAGACCGTCTGTATGTCTGTCTGTATTTCCTGAAATCTAAATGTGGTATTCTTGAGGCCATTTGAATGTCTGTCTGTATTTCTGAATAGAGCCGATTGGTTTAAAGTTTGGTATCTAAGGTTCTTCTGAGATATTTTTTTAATCAGATATATAATTCTAATATTAAGGATAGTTCTCTGAAGGTCAAAAAGATAAAGAATTGATTTTATGCAAACTAGATACAACAATTTTGATTAAATGTTGTATATAGGCACTTTTTACCACTTTAAGCTAAATGTTATCTCTCATTTCCTCATTAAATGTCTTTGAGGGTACCTTACGTTAGAAAAATATCCAATTTAGACCATAATTCTACAGATATTTGAGATACGAAATAATTTATCGTAAAGATGTAGACATATAAAATATAAAACTTTTTACTTGAAATTGTTTTTATAAAACTAATAGTTTATGATATTTAAGCAAGTTTATATGTTATGATGAGTGAGGGTGGGGTGTTGAACTCTATGAAAGTGTTAAAGAATGGCAAAGTTGTGGGCGTAAATTGGATCTTAATTGAAATAGTAAAGTACGGAGCATGTCACTATTTGACAGATTGTGAGAGTTGTTCATGTGTGTGTTGAGATCTCGAATGTTCCTGACGACTAGAAGAATTATGTCACCGTTCCTTTTACCAAGTCGAAGGAATTAAGAGTATATTTAAAAATTATAGAGTAATTAATATGTTTAGTATTCCAGGCAAAGTTTTTGGAAGAGTCTTAATTATTGAGAGGGTGCTGTGGACAATATTTGGTGTGTGGTTTCATGCCAGGTATAAGCTGTATCGCAACAAGTGATTGAACAATGTTTGGCAGTATCGCAGAAAGTTTATTGTGCATTTGTTGGTCTGGAACAAACGTACAATCTTGTGAATGTATTGTACGTTCTGGACATAGGCGTAGCTCCGGGGGAGGTTTACACGAGGAGGCACGGGCCCCTCGACTTAAACAAAACTTGACAACAACCAGCAACAAGAGAGGGGCCAAGCACGACATGGACACGGGCTGATTCTGAGCCATAAGCAATGTAAGATAGGTGGGTGGCACCCTCCCTTACCCTTGTAACCACATCCCGTGTGTGCCTGTGACATGGCTAGCACGAATAGTGTGTGTAGTGATCACTGCCTAGTGCGTGTGTGAAGCAGAATACATCAAGGAGATCATGAGTAACTTATCAGTACAATATAAAATGTCAACACAAAGGACTGGCTTGCATCTCTTTCAAAAAGGTCACGATTGTGAAAGTGGCGAAGCTACAGCTACAAATAGAGAAGCTAATAATCCTACAGCTCCTGCAATTAATCGCGATACTAATGTACAGTACTAGGTCTAGGTGGAAATACTCCTTGCTATGGTATTAAACCGCTAGTGATGGAGCTTACCGACCGAATTCTGATTACAGAACAGAAAACGTTCAAGGCATGTCTATAAGTTTCAAGGAATCGTGGTAATCTGGTTTTCCTTGGCCAGAATACAGCGCCATTAAAGATTCAGTTCATTCATGACTGAAGGTGTGTTTAACTAGAAGAAATCTCTAGGAAAACTCCGGAAACATGAGAAAAGTTAACTGAACTTGAAATCAATGCAGTTTTGGATTGAATGTAAATTTCATGATAGCACTGTTGTTAATAATTTGTCATCTGTTCATTCTAAACAAGGCTAGGAAAATGGAATGTAGGGTAGGTTGCAGCCTGACCAGTTGTGTGGAGGAAACTCATGGCGGTTATATGTCGGCACAACGAGAAAATGAGGTAAGTATATTTTTACCAGTTTTTATGGGATATTTCCATTGATTTACTTGAATGTTGTCAGCAGATGAATGAAGGTATTTCTAAAGGTAGCTTACTGCTGTGAAGGCAAGAGGTGAGGTCTGTTATCATGTAAGACCTCTTTCCTATTCTTCATCATATATACAGTCGTAGCGTTTCTGAGGTTTGGGTGCAAAACGTAATACTTGGGTGCAAAACGGCGGTACATTCAAATTTGAATTTTGATGGGGTGGGGGGCCAACTTAAGTGATCTTTCTTCATCCATGAATCTTGGCACAAGTGGGGGCCAGTAAAAACATCACGGTTTGGGGTAAAAACACGCGCCTATTCAGGGTCAAAAAAAGACCGCATCAGGTCAAGTGCGGGCTTTTGCTTTACTGTCTCTGTATATCAAATTTTCCTTACAAATTGAATTATTTTGTCTTGAACATCAATACTTTGGTAAGATTTCATTAACTTGTAATATTGCTTAAATAATAATAATCTAATAATAAAATCTAGTAATAATCTAGTAATAATAATAGTAAAAATATTTAATAATAAACTACTCTATCTAATAATCTAATACCTGATTATATTGCCTAAATAATAAAATCTCATATTGCTTAAAATCTAATAAGTAATCTAAAATGGTTTTTCTTGCGTTTCAGAAGGTACAAAAGAAAGACAGAACAGAGGTCCATGACAGAAGCCATCCTTAACCAATTACGCACACTGGTTGAGCAAGGATTATCAATCAACCAAGCAACCAAGGCTATTGGTTTTCACGAGAAAAGTCTGCGTATCCGATTGAAGATGGGAAGAGGGCCTGAAAAGCTTGGGCATTTCCGCAAAGTCTTTTCCGAAGAACAACAAGAGTAAATCGTCAGACACTATTGAATTGGACAAGCGTTTCTTTGACCTGACCTTGAAGTCTTTGCAGTATCAAATATAGAGCTATGCGGTGAAAAACAGCATAGAACACCCATCCCCCCGCACAAAGCCAACTTGCTGGGAGAGATTTCACCAGAGAATTCGAACAAGTTGTCGCTCAGAATAGCCCTCAAAACAAGTGTCATCAGAACTATGGGGTTCAATAGAACTATAAAAGATTAATATTTTAAAAACCCGGAAACTTGTATAAAACAATATGGATTTCCTCATGAACGTGTTTATATACTGCATGAGACGGGGCTGCAGACAGTGCCAAATAAGCTTCCCAAACTCGTAGCCCCGAACGGCAAAAAATATGTGTCAAAATCCATGGCGTTCAATGAACGCGACTGGTCACTTAGTAACTACATTGTTCATTTTCATCCGTAAGAGGCTCAATCTCCTCATTATTAAAACTGGACCAGTCAGATGTGCCGTGACAGTAACAGACAAAGGCTATGTGAACACTTCAACATTTATCAAGTGGCTTGACCATTTTATCAAGTTCACCAACCCTACACAAAAGAAGCCTATTTTGCTGATACTGGACAATCATGTCTCACATGTTAGCCTCGAGGCTGTTACTCACGCCAAAGCAAATCATGTGCACATAATGAGCCTCCCACCTCACAGCAGTCATAACACCCAGCCCCTCGATCGCAACTCTTTCAGAACGTGACTCAAGTTGGCCCGCCACATTGCTGAAAAAAAACTTTTTTTTGTCTAATCGTTTGTGCTCTATTTGTGCTCATATGTGCCCGAACATGAACATTTGTGCTGTGAAACTGGCCAATTTAAAAAATATTTAATGTGGCGGGCCAACTTGAGCTCAAGCTAGCCCGCCACATATTGAAAA
>CABFOV010004251.1:5558-18526 GCA_902141375.1 Timema poppense
CGGACAATGTCAACATGAAGGCAAAGGAACTCACATGGGATTTGCGGAGAGCTATGAGAAAGTCAATTCCGGTGATGGGAAAGAACTTTAAAGTTGGGAACAAACCTTGAAACCATAGGCTGCAAAGGCTCTGTGGGGAAGTTAGACGTTCGCGCAAGAGGTACCAAAGAAGTGGTGACCCAGTGGAGAGGGGTGTACGATTGGAAGAGTACCGAGAGATAAAGAGGGAATTTTAAGTCGAGCTTGATAGAGGTGAAAAGGGAAAGCTGGGAGAGGTTCGTTAATGTAAGATACCTCTTTTACTTACTCTATTATTTTCAATAAACATTTCAATCACTAATAAATGTTGGTTGCTGAGAGAAACCTCCTGAAGCGGTGGGCAAGGAAGCACCTTGACTGTTTGCTCTCTTAGTCGATCGGAACACAGATTATCTTTTTCTACAGGACCTCTGGGTTAGGTTCGAGCGGCTAAAAAAACTTAAAAGGGGAGGAACGACTATCTTACATTGACGTATCAATAAATTAACCACATAAAGCTAGTTCCAAAATTCACCAAAGGGAAAATTAACATTTATTTTAAACTACAACCCAGTATTCTAGACATGGTGTTGACACATACATCACGACACAACATTAACATATGGTAAATTACCAGCAACAAAACAACAACAACACATAATCAAATATTATCAAACTAGGAATTAAGTATTTTCAAATCGTTCTGGGATGTCGTGCACCTTACCATTGACTACTCGTAGCAGATACAACTTTATAATTTCAAAATCAATTAACATTGTCCAACTCTCATAACATAGTTTAGTATTGTTCATTTCCCGGGTCTTCTTCGTCTGTACGCGAGAAAAGTTGGCACTACTGTCTAGTTTACAATGTAACCGAGTACCATCTGCTGGATATCACTGTGGGGTATTGTTCGCCAAAATAATTATTTACATAGTCCAGTGTGATAACTAAGAAGGCTTAGTCCCTGATGGACCGACCATCAATGCTGTCAATGCTGGACAAATGCACCCAGATCCGCGTCGGTAACGCCAACTACTTTAGTCTGAGAACAGATCCAGCCGAATTATCCGCGTGGATTAAAGTCCTTGATGATTGGCTACAAGCCAGTAATACCGTGGGAGGTAATAATATAGTCTTGTGCTACTCGTACCTGGCAGGTTGTACCCAACCTGAGACGACATCCACCAGTTACCACGTGTCAGAAACTTCCATGTACTCCTTTAAATGGGCCAGGAAGCAGATGGTCAGACGATCTCGGGACACGCCCCCTCTTTCTTTAAGCACACCATGCGACAATAATATCACTCTTAATAACTGAGCGTTTGCCGAACCCAAACTTAGGTTTTACCGCGTGGTTTCCACGTTTGTTTTCTTCCACCCCATGCCCCAGTTACCGTCTCTCCCCCTTCCTTAAAAAAAAACACACCAAAAAAAATCTCACTTCCGCTTTGATCTCCATGTGTTCCAACGCTCAAACACAAAATGTCATTCTTATGCCTTAACCCTAATTACATTTTATCACATGGAATATACACTTAGTTAATTATAAAATAGGAAGGCTATTTATTTTTTTAAATATACACCAGAAGCCTTGGCCTGGACAGTTTTCTGCCTCAAAAGTACCCTACTGTGGTATGAAAAGCGGGAATTACGTTATAAAACAAAACTCACACAAACCCAACGAAAGCAAAGTAATATTCCATATCATTTCGAGAATTTCCCCTTAGGTCTTAGTATAAACTAAAATACTAATTAAAGTTTATTATTTTACAGAATATGCACATTCCTCTAAATAAAACCACTCTAGTCAAAAGGTAGTTTCTGGCTGGGGTTGGTGACACAAGTCTTTGGGGAAAGATTGAATGAAATTTCCTTCCACCAAGAATTTCCCTCTTCTTCCAACAGATGGCAGCCTCCAGAAATGCCCGGTCCGTGTATCATTGTGTCTAGATAGATGGTGCAGTTGGACAGTCACATTAAGGAAGAACTCACTGCGAATGCATGGGGCATTCCATTTTAAATAGCAGCGGGGAAGATAAGACCTCTGGCGACCTTATTGACACTGGAGAAACCAGATGGGAGTATGGCCACTCAATGGGAGGAGTCTGCGCAATTGCTCATGGAGATATTGCTCCCCGATGACAGGGAGAGACAGAGAAAGATAAGACGGAGGCTTGCCGATGACGGGGAATATGTAAGGTATGGACAAATGGCTCCGGTCACAGCTGAGGAGGTGACTGGCTTGATGGCTACGCTAAGAAGAAAGAGGGCCCCTGGACCTGATGGAATCATGTCAGAGGTACTTCTTGAAGTAAAAGACTTGGTCGCCCCTTATTTTGTGGAACTGATGAATGCGTGCCTCGCTTAGGGGAGAATTCCAAATGTTTGGAAGCAGAGTGAGGTGGTCATACTAAGCAAAGGAGAGGGTAAAGATCCGAAACTCCCGAAGTCGTATAGACCTGTTTGTTTACTAAATGTTTGTGGAAATTTGCAGGAGAAAGTATTGTGTGGAAGACTACACAGGCATAGAGTGAGGGTCGGTATGCACCCTCAGCAAAACGGCTTCAGGAAGAGTAGGTCTACTAATATGTTGTGGGGATATTTGTGGACATCTCGGGGGCATTTGGTAATTTGTGGTGGCCGGCGCTCTTTGACTGTTTAAGGTCAATTGAGTGTCAGAGGGACCTATATAAGTGCTTCAAGGATTATTGTAAAGACCGTTTTGCGACGTTGAAATGTCCGAGTAAGAGTATCCATAAGAGGCTTACCAAGGGGTGCCCTCAAGGGTCGGTGAGTGGACCGGTCTTCTGGGATATTGGACTTGAACCTGGGCTGACTGAGGTGGAGGGTGTGGTGGCCTTTTCTGATGACATTTTGGTTGTTGTGAAAGGGAATAGTAGGAAGGCCCTGGAAGATAGGTTCAATTCAGTCCTTAGAGGGCTAAACGGGTGGTGTGATAAAGTTAAGTTGCAAGTGTCGCCGGCAAAGACCATGTAAATGCTGCTGAAGGGAAGGCCAGACCGAAATACAATAATTAGGATGGGTGAGACAAGCGTGGCTAGAACCAAGGTGAACAGGTACCTGGGTGTGACGCTAGATGAGAAATTAAATTTTGGGTTTCACATAGAACTAGTGAGTGAAAAAGCACTGAAGGTAATGAACAAGTTTATCAATATTGGGCAAAGAAGGTTTCGTCTCCCGTTAAGAATAATAAAATTGTACCACAGTGCATTACTTGTTCCTATAGTGGCATACGGAGCAAGTGTGTGAGCCCATCAACTGAAGAAGAGCACTTACAAGAACAGCCTAAGATCGCTGCAAAGGAAAGTGCGTATAAGGTTGCCAGGCGCATAGAGGACAGTATCAACAGATGCGCTCTGCTTTGCACTCGGAGTCTGGCCACATGACTTTGAGGTTAGGAGGAGAGCTGCCTTATACTGGCTTAAGAAAGAAGATATTGTGAGAGTAGAGGTACTAATAAGGCCTGGAATGGGATAAAAGTCGTAGATAACGCAAGCCTGCTCGGAGGAAGGTGATACGGGAAGAAGGACGTTTGGGTTTTCCCCCCGATAATAGAGAAAGATTGGGGTTGTCCTTCTTGCAACTCTCCCGGAGGCTGGTCCACTTTATCACGGGGCTTGGGCCGTATAAGGCTACTCTAAATAACAAGGGACTGATGGACACGAGGCTGTGCGATCGCGGAGAGGAATCCACACCGGAGCACGTGGTTATGGCCTGTGATGATATCCTGAATTCCATTAGCGTGCTTCAGGGTATGCATGTAGCGGAAGTGCTGGGGGTAAGAAGTTGTGGTGGTTCCTCGACGCAATGGCTACGATTGCCTCAGATAGGGCACGGACCGACTATATAGAACACCTGGGAAGAGAGAGAGCTAGGCAGAGGGAACGGGATAGACAAAGGGATGAGAGGGTACCTGACGGAGGAGAAGGACGGGTACTGAGAAGAAGACAAACGACTTCTGACATGGAAGAAGAAATTGAATCGGACTCAGCGGCATCGGATGGGGGGAGGACTCGGATTCGATGCTGATAAACTGGGCCGGGTATGGGGAGCATGGGCTTGGAAATACGACAGAATCAAGGAGTAGCTAGGGTAGGTTATGACGTTAAGGTAATAGTTTGTTGGGGTTAAGTCCCTGAAGTAATGAGTAGGATAGGAAGATAGGACCTCCGACTATGCTGGTTTCCGGGGTAGGGGTACCCCGGATGAACGGCGGAAACTGTGGCCCGGCACCATAAGAGAAGATCCAGAGGAAGATGGGAGTAACCCTGAACTGGGAGGGGCCTAACGGGATTGATAATAATCCAGATTGGGCCTGGGTGTAATGGGCCCCCCATTCTCAGCCGGCCGAGAGAGTGGACTGCAAGGCAGTCTACTTGTACGGCTGGTGGAAAGGACTTCAAGGACAAAATGTAACTTATGGGTGTATGGTCAAGGTGAGAATGGTGATATACTGGAGTGATGTGGTTTTTAAGTTGGAAATTTTGTAGTAGATTGAATAATTGTAGTAGGTTATAATGTTATGTTGATTTTTTGGTAGGGTAATTGTGGCGATGATGTAGTTTTGTGGAAAGTAGGCGGAGTACCATCTCCGATAGGGCACCTCCTCGGGTGGTGGGTAGGGGGATGCACCCTTCCTTCAGCGGGCCCATGGGCTCTGATTACATGGACCCAGGTGGTCACTGGAACTCCTATAGGGAGGGGATACCGGATACATCCAGGTGTGGACCAACAGGAAAGTAAGTGGTTGGACGAGTTAGCTAGTTTGCTATTTTACTATATTTTATTTTATTAATCTTGTTTGTTATATATTAACTTTCTTTTCTTAAGGTTAGACGTTATAGGAGTGTAATAATATAATGATAGAGTTCAGGCCAGTATTAAATAATATAGGTGACTGACTTTAATAGATCTACGGTAAAAAAAATATTTGCCTATCCCGGTAAATTAGGTACACATAATAATACACTCCATTAAACTAATATTTGTATATCTTATAGCTCTATATAATTTGAAAATTGTGCCGAGATAGGTAATTTTATTTATTTTTTTGTCCCCACATCTTGGTACTCGTTTGGGTTGTACATATATGCACTAATTATGCTAATGTGGTAGGGATAAGGTTAAATTTAGAAAAAGTGTAACCTCAGTACATTCAAACCCAGATCTCCCCGTCATTGACAGTCCATTCTATTGCCAGAGTGACACCTCTGACAAAGGTGTGTCCAACTAGTTTGATCATAAGGGCCTGATTGAACATTAAAAATTACCAAAGGGGGCCGTATTTAAAAATAAAATATGTGTTGTCATCTTAAGTAAAAAGGATTACAGCTTAGTATTGTATTATTACTTATACCTAAGTCATATTTATTTCAATTCCTTGTGAGAAAACAGCTGTTAATATAATCATTATTATGTGCTGCCACAAATTCAACAATGTTTGTGTGTCAATCCATGTTGAAGAAAGGGTATATAATCAGGTCCTCACTGTATGTTGGTTAGTAATGAGGCCCGAGGGTTTGACATTCCTACTTTAGATCATTCGCCCATCCAAGCGGGGGTCTGAACATGTATTGTGGAAACATGGTATATATATAATGTGCTGGAGTTTGAATTAGGGGCGTAGCTACCGAGGAAAAATGAGTAGGCTGGGCAGGGACTATTCATAATAAGTACCACTGATAAAATGAGTGGAATTTGGTCAATAAGAGCAGTATTATTACTGAAGCCGAGCCCAATATTACCTTCATTAAAGCATCGCACGGAGCAGTTCAGTCCTTCCTAGACATAAATTTTGTTGATACGCTTTTGGTTTTTGAATATCTACCCGACTGGGCATACGTTTCAAATAGGTCACCTAGCACAAACTCTTAAAACTAAATAAGTGTGTTAACATATTCATAGTTTATATGTTAGTTGTAATTTAGTGCTTGCATTTAAAACATTACATTTTTTATTTGTCCACTTTGATAAATAAAATATTAACAATAGCAGTGTGCTCAGTAGCTGCAAATCTACAAACTAAAATATCCTAAATAATTAATTCGCCAGACAACCCTAACTTATTTTTCTTGGTTGAGATTTTTACAATCTATCTATATTTCAACATGTCACAAACTACCAGCTTGCATGCATTAAAAGACAATGGGATTTATTTTATACATGTCTATAAATATCTGGTTTATATAGCTCCTACTTTTTTAACATTGCGTCTTTATTATTACCTTTTCAGGTTATACACATTTATGACAATCTTTCTAATGGAATAGGGATGGAAGCATTTTTATGTAGAAGCAGACTTGGAAACCATTTAGGCGGAAAAAAACCCTCTGTATATCTGATCAGAATTCGAACCCCAATTTCCTCAGCGGGTCAGTCTAACATTAGAGTGGCACCTTAAACTATTCGGCCACTGAAGCGGGTTGTACACATTTAATTGCAATAATGGGGTGAGGATGAGATGGTAGAATAGAACTGTATTTAGACTGGATACCTTTTTAGGCTATACTAAAAGTTTACATGAAAGATTTGATGTAATTATATTATAGATAATAGGACCTGTCTGTCAGCTCCCAAACCTAGTGTACTTGACTAAAGAGGCATAGCAACTTAAAATTATATTTCTGATTAGCACACACTGATGTATTACTATAACACGACAGAAATTTGTTTTAATCTATTGCTTTGATTGCAAAGCTTCTTTAAAATTCATAATTAAAAAATATGTACTCTCTGACTATTTTTCTCTATGATTTAGAGGTCTAAGAGTAGCCTAGTTTGATCCCAAATCACAGACAAATAATATACGCAGGCACTCTGCCTCCACGTTATAATAGTTGTACTCCTTTTGGCAGCTTGAGTCCTTCAACACTAGGATCACTGTGGTTAGTCCCACCATCACCCAGCAGTGACACTAGCGAAGCCCAGTGTTGAAGGATTCAATCTGGCAAGTGGAGCCCAGCAAAACCCCTGTAAGGTTGAGAGTCTGTTTCTTACTTGTGTCCTAGGTCAAGCCCAAATGTAAGGCCTTCCAAGTTTCTGCTGGAATTGTTGAAAGGTTCACGTTGTGCCTGAATTAACGCCGCAACATTCAAACACTCTAGGTGTGCCACAGATCTGTTGGCAACCTTGTTACACAAGCTGGCAATGTATTGCAATGTCTGTAACAGGCGCTGGGTAGATTATGGCCTTGAGATGTCCTCATAGGTAAGGGGCCAACATATTGAGAACAGGGGAGCGTGCATGCCAGCCAATTACTCCTGCACGGCCTATCCACCTTTATGGCAACCACTCCTCCAGATAGGTTCTGGCCTCTTCTGAAATATGGTGGCGCCCCATCGTGCCTGGACTACTACATACACCATAAGAGATACAATGGGGCATATTCTAATAGCACATTTAAACAGTGGCTTGTCAAACATACAGCTAACAAGTAGGGTCCGGCTAAGTTGTCACCAACTATACCTGCCCAGACGTTAATACTGAATTGTTGCTGGTGGTGTGTGGATTCTTGGAAGCCCACCAGTAAAAAAACACATATTACAAAATGCCGATTGCGACCACACGTGTGTAAAAATCATGTATCAATCTCCGCTCGTGGAAGGAAGTCAAGTGTTGGCAAGAGGTTGTACTCTCTGAAGGTGATACGGGTCGAGAAGTTTTTCGTGTAAAATTTACAAAAACACTTCAATGTCCTGCCGGTATCCGTTCTCATCAATATAAAAACACGCTCCTCCAAGGCTACAGTTCACATTCGGCGGAGTCAACCAAAGTGCCCACTCTATTTCTTGCCGTCATATCATTAAACTCAACATGTCTGTACATTAGATGCATCTCTCCGCCATTTTGCGATTAAAATAAACCTCCATGATTGCAGTACTTTTTGAAGAGACACAATGAAATGGCTTCAACTAGAAGTATCTGTAGAAATTAGCGTTCCGACATGTGTTGGATGTCAACGATGAAATGGGCCTAGCAATACACACCCCACAGTATTTATCTACCTCTTTGTGTACACATATAGGGGTATACCGACTACCAAGAGCGCAGTGACGTGGACCAGTAACTTGAAAACAATCGAACATAGGGCATATGTTCAAATGGACTTTGTGTGTTGTTTTGAGCTCTACTATCCACACTAGGGATGTGAAAAACATATCAATACTTTACAAATATCAATATTTTCCTTTCAATACTAGTATTTTTTTTTTACTCAACACTTTTTTCTGATACTTTTACTGATATTAGTACTCACACTCTGGTATTGAAAGAAACAACTTTTTTGTGAAGTTTTTTTTTATCTTTACTCTTGTTTGGAGTAAAATGTTTACTATGGGTGAAGAAGGGTATAAAATAAATTGAAAAAATATATTACTTCGCTATTAAATAACTTTCCATTGGCTAAATTTTCATAGACATTTTGAAAGCTGGTATGGTAAATACCTCTTATATACCCTCTTAGCGTAGGCCCTAGGCTTGTCATACCACTCTACATACTTATTGCTATGTCACGCAAGAAAGAGTAAAGCTTAAAACAGGAAATAATACAACACCTTTCACACTCTTGGACTCTTGGAAGACATAATTAAGAGCTAAAGTACAGCTAGAATACAAGCTAAAACAAGAATGTATAATAAAAACACTCGGGTGCAGATGTAAACAACTCTGGCGTCTTTGTACTGTTAATGGCACCGCCCTGGTGACCGCTTATGACTGTGGGAGTTTCCCGACTAAAGAGTTTCAACTGTACTATTATTCAAATAAAAATCATGACGAATTTAAGATAGTAGTAACAAGACAAAGTTTAATTCACTTTTGCAACATCCTAAACATTTTGTGATTAAAATGCAGCAAATAAAAACAAATTCAAGATTGTATTTGAAATAAATAATAGGTTATTTCAGTTAAATACACAATAACAATATTATTAATATTAAGAGTATAAAGAAATCATCTATAAAATCACCACATAAAGTCAAAGTGAACATTAAAAAAACTTTAGAATAAATTACAAAAGATTTATATATACATAAACTATTTCTAATTCATATAATTTATCTCTTTAAAGGAAAAACACTTTTTACTTTTTGAGATGGATGGAATAAGGTACCAAATAAAGAGATTGAAACAGCAATCCTTTTTTTTCTTTTTTCTTTTCTATATCTTCTTCCATGTATTTTCCATATAATTTGTTAGTCATTACTAACTTGTAAAGATCAAAACAAAGAAAAGTAAAAGAAAGTCAAGTAATTAATCAGAAAACCATTTTGAAATATCTGTTTGAAAAAAAACCGGTGTTTTATTAAAACTTTAACCAAATTAACCAAAAAATCAGTATACCAAACGCACAACCAAACAAAATTAATTTGATTAATAAAATGTGCATGGAAAACATACACAACTATATCAACGAGGTAAAAAGTTTCAAGTCATGGAACTTATCTTTGGTTTATAAAAAAAGGCAAGTTTAACAATTTGGTAGCAATTGTCGGAAAAATAAACACCAAATTGCTGGAGTTGTAAATGAAAGTTTATTAGGGAATTACTTGAGTAAGTTTAACGGTGCCCCGAAATTTCTTGAGATTTACACATTCCTGCTTAAAACCTTCTGGCGATTACACACAGTTAATATTTATGAAAAAAACAATCTCAACAAACGGAAGTAGGCTCCCATTATTTCTTCGTATAGATTGACATTTGGTTTTTAACTATGAGAAAAGTGCAAAAAGAGAAAAAGAAAAGTAAACACTATAAATCAGATCAACCACCAAGAAAGAACTCGACTATTACTATCAATATATACAAGATAAAATGTCACCAATAAGTTTTAACGAATACATTTTCAAACAATTGTCTAAATTCTGCTGCAGATATTTGAATTAAAATAGTATTAAGTGGCAAAATGGTTTTAATAAATAAAAAACTAAGCGACCAACTATTTCTTCACCGTCTATTATAAATCTTGTTTACTATTTTGATATCTAAATTAACACAACACTTGAACAATAGTTATTCATTAAAAATAAGAATTTAAAGATCAAAATTGCAATCAATAAAATTAATAAATATCTAACACAATGAGGATTTTTTTTTCTATTTTCTACAAACTAAAAGTCTATTATTTCAAAACCATATAATATATTACTTTTCAAATGCTTTTCTTCAGAAGTGAATGAAAATTAATATTTAAAAATGAATTTGAACTAACACATAAGTTCCCCAATCAAATACTAATTGCCACAATATGTTAGCAATTAAGTTCACATTACATAAGTCACCAGTTGTTTCATTATTTAAAAAATACATATGCAAAAATAAAATTCATTTGGCAAACAATTTTAAAGAAACATATACTATCAAAAGCATTCGAGGCATTTTACGAAATATAAAACAGCCTATGAGATGGTGTAGATTAGGTTAAATTCCAAGGAGAGTGCAAAGTTTCAAAAACTCCAATTTTGCTTTTTGGAAAATATATATAAATTAAATACAGCTTTGCCAATAAAAATAATTGCTATTCTGTGCCTTTTGAACAATTTAACAAACTAATATTAACACAAACAGAGTATTAGTCGTAAATGGATTCTATGTTGTGTAGATGATAACTTGATTTACCAACTAAGTAGAAACAGAATTAAAAATGAAGTTGTTCAGGAAAGAGTTGGGATACAAGGTGTATATAAGCTAGTAGAGGAAGTAAAACTGAGATGGTATGGTCATGTAATGAGGATGTTTGAGTACATGAAATAGTAGAGGAAGCAAGACTGAGATGGTATGGTCATGTAATGAATATGGAAAAGGCAAGAACACCAAAGGGAATAATGGAAATGAAGAATGTAGTAAAAATACCTAAGGGAGACCAAGAAAAATATGGGAGGAAGTTTACCAAATTAATTTGACCACAGATTGGAAACATATGATGATGATCTAAGGACCAAATGTATTAACAATATAACTTTTATATAGCATAAAACAGCTAACAAAAAACATTCAAACTCTTTTTCAGAATTGGAAATATTTCAAATATTTGATTTGGCTTAGAATAAAATCACATACATTACCAGTGAGTGTAAAATAAATTTGATTAGATTATAATTACTATTTGAGAATGAAACTTTGCTGAAATAACTCTCCAATGCTGAAATACTTTTTTTTTTTTGTAAAATAATGTCAACCTAATCTAAGTGAATACTAACTATAATATATATATAAAATTATAAATTAATTATGTATTATTTTCCTAAACTTAAATATAACAATTTTACACTACATTTTATAATAAAGGAAATTGATTAAATTTTACACTAAATAAATACTTATAAAATAACTCTTTAATAAATGATAATGTTTGCGTTAACTTATGAAATCAAAAATTAAGCACACCTAAACCTAGTTTACATGAAAGCTTTTGCATACAAACATCTTGAGCATAGATCTATAAAAGGTTTTACACAAACATGCACAACCACAAACAAAATAAGGTGGTGGTTTAGAATGTAGAATAGTTTCTTGCCTTTCTTAAATGCAATTTTTTTTGTTACTGTTAAATAACTACAGATATGCATAACATCAAAATGTCAAAGGTCAACAAATGTGAGATTCAAACGGGATATATGAAATATAGATAGCCCAAATTTGAGAGTTTACACTTCAGTTTAATTTGTTCTAAATGATGGCACCAGAAACAAACACATACATATATATTTACTGGCACTTTAGTGTGAAAATAAGTAATTTAATTTAAACAATTTTAAAATAAAAGAAATCATAAAAATTTACTTTCTTGACCCTTGTAAATCTTATTTATTAAAAAATACACATACTATAACCAACACACACACAAGGGTAATATTTACTCTCCACATTTTTAGCGAGAAGTTTTAACTAGTGTTTTACTCGCATAGATAATTAACATAGCCATTTTGTTATCAATATTAAGTTACAAATGGTCACTCTATGAAGAGAAAAGAAAAACTCAAGATTCACGTCAATAAATGTTAATGCTTAGCTGCCAACCCACAAAAGAAAAAGTTAGTAAAACCATAAGATTTCATAAAATTACATTTACTGGTTAAGGTACAAAAATATCATTTGGGATACTCAGACGAGCTACTTTTATGTTTTGTAAAAAAATAACAATTAGTGCGTGCTAATTTGGCTTTTTTTCATTTCTAGTCAAGCACGAGTAAACTTCTCGGAAAACTCCCCAGTATAGAGAGAGTGTAGTTTGAATTTAGTGTATGTGTGTATATGTATATATATATATATAATTTTAAAGTTTGGCTATTTAATTTAAAATAAAATTATTAATAACATTAAAAAAGTGTTTTAGAATTAAAATAAGACATCTGTGAAATTTCAATTGCGTTGATAGTTTACAATAATAAAAGTACATTTTCTGAAAGATAATTTGGCAAGCAACATCCAGACAAGTAGAGAGAAAAGTAAACATGTAGTCATTCATCACCAAACACACAAGACAGGCACAGAAACAGCCTTATACAACAAACTCAAACTTGCCGAGCCCATAAAGCTGTCTTGATCGAACCGGAGCTTCTATTAAATGCTTAGGCTCCAACTCAAAATTCAAGTAGTCCAATAACTGTAATTATCATGTCGACCGAACAAAGCACAAATTAAAATCGATGATACACAATTTATATAATATTGAGAGTCACGGCAGTAAATGAATTTTATAATAATAATGTTTGTATCCAGTGATTTAAAATTTAAAAAAAAACTATAAAATAACCAGATATATTGAAAAACTCAGCATGGTGTCTACTAAACTTGACCAATGAAATCCCCGACCTTTTCCCTGATTTCCCCTGATCATTTCCTAAAATTCCTGACTAAAAAGTATGTCACTTCCTTCTACCCCCCTCCCCCCCCCGCTCCACCCTAGTTTTTCTATTAATATTTTTTTA
>CABFOV010004251.1:28546-54574 GCA_902141375.1 Timema poppense
CCCCCCCCCCCCCCAACCCCTTACCTCTGAAATTATTGGCTGGCTACGGCCTTGGTCATAATATAAATAATACCTTAAAAGACACTGTACTGGCATATTATATAGATATATAAATTGTGTGTGTATGAGACAAAAATAGCAACGACTCATGCATACATATCACTGGTACAGTCATTTACATAATAACTGTACATAGCATTGTTAAATGCCCCTAAAAGTGATGCAAAAGTAAAAATAAAAATAAACAAACTGCATCACAGAAGAATTGCCTCCATTTTTATATGGATCTTTAAACTACTGTATGTGAAAGATTGGACTATTTTTTAATTATTGTTTGATTCAGCCGATATTTTTTAAAGTGGTTTGACACACTTAGTAAGTTTTATGTTACAAAAAATACGTAAATAAAATAACAAGTCACTCACATTTTTTTTAAATTGCCAAAATCGTTTGAAAAATGTGGTTTGTGAAATGGTCTTAATAAATACATCACAAAGTCATCTTACTTCCCAATCGCATGATTTTTAAATAAAATAAAGTAATATCCATTTATATTTTGCAAATCAACATGAACATAACTGAAAATTCCCCAATTTTTCCAGGTGCATGCATATCAACCCTATTTACCAAATTACGTTAAGATTACAGTCGAGTCAAAATATTAGTATGGGCTACATACAAAGGTGTAGCACAATTTTTTACTACTCATTTCCCTGTGTTTTCCAGGAGTTCCCATCTTTCCAGGCAGCTTAGATTGAAGAAAAGATAAATAAAATCTCATTTTTCTTCCCCTGCCTAAATGTGAAGCCAGTTTAAAACAGTCGAGTTTAAAAAATGACGGGGAAATACATTTTTCCCCACTTCACAGCCCATGCTTAGTTATTAAGTTTACTTTTTCGTCCACCCAAATACTTATAAGCTTTCAGTTTAAATATGCCAATTTAACAAATATTTCGGTGTTTTTGCTAGATTTTGCAAAATTCACTGTTTCTCCGGTATTATTAAAACACTAAAGATTTCCCGCGGTTTCTCAGTTTTCCAGGTGGTTTGCAGCCCTGATACATCCTGAAAGTCTTAATTTGGAGACCCCTGCAGCTGTTTAAACTAGAAGCCAATATTCGAACTACACACATCTTATGAACCAAAAATATAATCATTTCAATAATCGAAGGTCTTGACTAATACAAAATGTCTCCTTTTATTTGCTCATTAAAGTAAGTGTGTGTGTGTGTGTGGAGGAGAGGGGTGGATGTACCTACCTCCATCCTAGGCCTCCTCGGCGTGGCTGCGAGGTCTCAGTACGATGCGAGGATCTGACTCTAGCATGCGCTCACTCTCCTCAACACTGTAACAACCAACAAACAACGTGCCCCAGCCACGATGTTAGCCAAGCACAGCTATGCCACAACTAGGTTAGATACTAGGGCTACGCTACTCAACACACAAACATGGCCTGTGTCTGGATCTTATGGAGGATCCACAAAACTATCGCAGATACAACCTTGGAACGTTGTTTAAATCTATTGCATTTTGTGCGCACCTCGTCTTGCTAGCCGTCCAGGCTTTCCGCCAAACTACGCTGATACGGCGAGGATGAGGTGAGGTAGAATTTAGAGGAAATGTAGTCACATTTGTGTGGAGGTGGAGTGAGTTAACCATTAAGAAGAAAACAACTTAGTACACCCATAAGGGATTTGAAACCCCAACCTCCCTGTCACCGGCAAACTAGGTAAGATGAGTTTAATGCCTCCGCCCAGTGGTGAGGGTCAAAATATTTTGATATTTTTCTTAGCATCATTTCTTACTACTGGTTTTGGTTATATGCTTATGTACTAATTATACTACCGTGTTGGGGATGAGGAAGATTGAATTTAGAGGAAGTGTACTCACGTTTGTGTGGAGGGAGAGTGTAAAACCATGTAGGAAAAAAATCCATTACACCCTAATGAGGTTCGGACCCTGATCTCCTTGTCATCGGCAGTCCAGTCTATTATGGGACGGATGCCTTAGAGGCTTAGACAGTTTGATCGTTTTTATGAAATACAAAATCATCTCTTTTTTCTTTGATTTTTGTTCCTCTCGTTAAATACAGAACACTTTATCTGTATTATAATACATATTAATATATACCTCTGCATATAAATTATGTGAATATATAAGAATTCCTCTATTAACAGTTTTTTTTCCTTTCTAAATCTACTAGAACATTAAATTTTTACGTATAAAACAAGTTATATATTTCCTGAAATATTACAAATACTTATCAAAAGGGATGGCCACAACATTCTAATTTGAAAGATGACAGAAATAATGTATCTATCTTTAGGAAGAATTTGGCTGGAACACAAAATAGAAGTCACACCTTTTGAAAGAAATTATATTTCCAAGAAAATAAACATTAATAGAATTCTCAAAAGGATGCAGACACAGCCAAAGCACAGTCTGATTTTCATAGGAAGCTCATTATATAAAAAACTGGAACAGCACGTTGCCACAATGTTGGAAATAAACATTTTACACTTTTATTTACATCAGGGTGTCTATTGAGTTGGAGAAACAAATATTAGTGATTTGGTGACCTTTTTTGACAACAAAATTCCTTCTGAAAATGGTCAAACATTATTTGCGGCTAGAGCATGGCATCATGGATTGTGAGTGGGTGGCTCAATATTCGACGCATTCGCAGTGTTACGATGGGCGGGAAATTCAAACAAAAGTATTTTCGTGAATTTATGATCAAAATATTGAAAATTCAGTAATTTTCAGGGACTTTTGTGACTTCCAGTAGACACCTGTACATTCTTAGTAAGTTTGATTACTAATATAGGTGAAAGGATACAGTAAGCTCTAAGAAAACTTATAATTGGAAGATTATGATAAATTTCTAGGTGAACTTTTTAATATATAAATCTAATTTCATATTTCTATAGTGAAAAATTTTAGTGACTTATAATCAGGGCTTCCTATAAAAATCATGGTTCACTATGTCTAACTACACAATAATATTCTTGTTGATCTTTACATCTTTATTAATATCTATAGCATGCAAGACTTACATAAGCTAAGCAAGCTTAGTAAAACAATCTGCTAAGCCAGCGCGGAGCTTCGAAATTCCAAATCCGAATATTAATCTTGTTATGATTTTTATTCTATTGCAAAATTATAAATATTGAATAAAAAATGTCAAATCTAAATAAATCCCAGATTCGGATTCAATGGAATTTAATTCAAAGCTCAAATCTAAAATTAAAACTAAAACATTTAATTTTTTTTAAAGATGTTAGCATAGATCCATTCTTGGATTTTACAATATAAGCTTGCATATATATTATAATATTTCAAATCTAGTCATTTATTGGACATGTTTTACTGACCTTAACTATTATTGAACTCAAATAAAAAATATACATAATTTAGTTAGGTATTTTATCTGGATTTGAAAACAATTGATAAAAAAATGATTCAAAACATTTGAATAATAATCAATTTTTATTTGATTAAAAACATTTTTATTATAAAATATTTGATACGGATTTGAACTATTTTCATTTTAAGATATTTAATTAGATCTATTAAGCAATGATTTGGATTCAATTGAAAATTGAAAATCTTGGATATACAGGGCTAAAATAACCAATAAATCTATAATGGAAAATAATTCAAAATTATCATTTTATCTTTTGATACCTATACCTGTTTCCATTTTACTCGGAAAAAAAAAGGTTAATTATAAATTTCAATTAGTCACCTACTAGTTTTAACACTTAGGAAAATTATGTTTGATAAAAGTGGTTAAAAGCTCAATGTATCACTCACGCTATCTACTAGAAAAAATGTGTTATTAGCAGAACACTTCATTGTTATCTATCTATATTTCCACATTTGTACTTCAAAAACAAAGTGGAATGTAGCATATTTTAAATGAAATATAGAATTGCAAAATGTTAAATTTCACATATACCATCAAAATACAGTTTAAGACTTTGTGGTAACAGAATGGCACGACATTATTGTTTAAATGATACCTACTGTTGTTACAAAACTAGTGATTTCCTTCTAAAAATTTGATATACAGGTTGTTTCAGTTGAAAGCGGTCAAAAATTAAACAGGACCGAACATTTTGAGATAGAGAATGTGTGGTCTACGAAGCCAGCTAAGCCTAAACATGTCTAACACTGTTATTGATTTCCAATTTATTTACAGCTAATAATTACATGCCATTTATTTACATTTAATTGTAACATTACGTACAGGTAGTACTGTACAGTATATCGTAATATTGACAAACCGGAGAAAACCTACCATCTCGTACCTCACAACAGTTGCTCAAAATGAAGGTCACTAACCCCAAAGCAAGCATGACATCGGCGTACGGGATTCTGCCGCACCCGTTCAAATACCTCATGCGTGTTGCGAATCACAGGCGACAAGAATCCTGGCAACTAATTCCAAGTCTGTGTCCACTAGGGTCTCATACACAAGTGCTTTGAGATATCCCCACACGAAATGGCCTTCAGACCCTCCCCCACATGTTTAGGCTCAAATCCCCCTTAGCTGGCTCTGCAGACCCCATGTTCCCTATCTCAAAATGTTTGGTAGAGCATCCCCTATGTCCTGTTTAATTTTTGCACACTTTCATTGAAAGATCCTGTATATGATAAAATGGGGAGCTGTTCATTATGAAAATCAAGAAAAAATTAGAGGTCTACTACCCAAACTTTTACTTTTACAACGCAGCAAATAGTCATTAAATTATAAGCCGCCAAGAAATATTATCAATAAAAATACTACCAAACAAATTATATGTTCAGAAAATGTTTTCCGATTGAATGTTTTTAAGTTTTGGAAAAATCATGGAAGAAACTAGTCCGACAATTTAAATGAAATACGATATAATCTTGAGAGAAATGTGTTCCTTTAACATGTGTCTTTCACAACTTTGTATTTTATTAAAAACAAATTAAGCCCATTCAGTGTTCACATTTAACAGGTTATTTAAATACTCGCTATTATCTGTCTCATTGCAATTGAATTGAATTGAACAAAATCACAATATTTCTTTAGTGTAAAATACAACCAGTTAAAAGCAAACAACCAAAACAGCAAACATGACCAGAACATCAAAAACAACAACAAAATGTTAAAAATGCATGAGTTCTAGAGATAAATTACTAACCATGAAAACAAACATGTTCCATATAAATATTAATTAGGACTAAGTATATACTTTTTATTTTTTTCTACACGATTGTGACTAAAGCTTATGAAATATGTTCCTGAAGAAAAACCATATATTGTAAACTATAGTCTCAGTAATCTTGGATTTCTATGACAGTTGTAAGATTACTAAATAAGAGTTATTATTATTAGCACCGTGTCTTACTACCCGTTCGGGTTATACGCACTTACACTAATGTGTAATGGTAGGGTGATTGTGAGATGAAATGAAGGACCTACAGTTTAACGTGGAATCCGAACTACGGTGGAGGCCTGGCATTCCTCACATTCACAAGATGTCTTATCAGAGGTGAAGGAAGGGTTTGGTAATCAGATAAATCTGTGCCGGGACCGAGGATTGAACCCCGGCCGCCAGCACAGAAGTCTGACACCTTACCCCTAGACCGCCAGGTCACCTTTAAATAAGAGTTATAGCTATATATTGGTTCTTCTTTAGGAAGTTGCGTTGCGCGTTTCACACTTCTCCTTGATGAGTTCTAATAGCATGAAACCTAGGTCAGGGAATTGGGTGGTAGCGATAAGATTTTATTTAAGAGGCAGCCATTACCTCTTTGTCCAGTGGCGGCAATGTAAAGTGTGAACTGTGTTCTTTTCATTGTAAAAGCCTTGTTGTGTTTATTCTTTTTATGCGTTTCCATCTACGGCACAAATTTATCTGATTACCAAACCCTTCCTTCAACTCTGACAAGACGCGTATTAATCACAACTTGTGAATGTGGGGAATGCCAGGCCTCCACCGTGGTTCGGATCCCACATTAAACTGTAGGTCCTCCATATTCATCTCACAATCACCCTATCATTACATATTAGCGTAAGTGTGTATAGCCCGAACGGGTAATAAGACGCGGTGCTAATAATAATAATATGTTTCCATCCATTTTTCCTGTGCCTTCCTCCAAATATGATAAATAGAGTTATGTATTTATATGCCTTGCAAATATGATAATCACTTTAATAAACAAAAGATTTAAACCTTTGGTCAAAGTGACAAAACATATTTATCAGATGAATGAATATGTAACTGTTTTTAGTAGATTTTCAAATGTCAGAAAATACCAAAATTACTACTAGACTAATGATGGTTGGACCAGAACAGAGTTGTACTTTCTTGTGAACTTTCTTTGCAATTCTAGAACAAGCACAACACATCCAATATGAAAATTATAATTTGCATAAATTATCTATTGATAGAAAAAAAGAGGACAAGCACAACACATAAATTTTGAAAGTTATAACTAACATATCTATTGATAAAAAAAAAGTTTTCCTCAGCAGGTTTTTACCCCCAAACCACAAAATGAGATAATTTTCCATCATTATATTTTAATAAGTAATTCTTAGGGTCATCATAATACATCAAACTTATTTTAAATCCATACATTTAGTTTGCCCTGATTAGGTCCACCACTTTTAATGAACCAAATTTTCTGAATAATCTCTACATTTTGTGCTTTTGAGTGTACAATTCTACTTCACATCAGCCATGTGTTTGTTATGTTTTAAATACTTACAATATCTTCTAGGCGAACAAACAAATCTAGATTTTAAAATGAGATGTTTAAAGCAATTAGAAAATATATTATCTTAGAAGGGGTGTTGACAATATTAACTTAAAAATTTCACTCGTTCTCAAGAAAACTGATATTTCCAAACGTATGATTTTTCCGCAAGATCTGTCCGGTAGCTAGCGACATTTACAGTTCCCGTGATCTATCTGTTCTTGTTGACGCGGGAGGATACTTTGGTCGGTTGTGAAGCCACGCCACGCCTTTCACCTTTCCGCCCACCATCCCACAAAATAGGTTTTAGACTTGCACTTGATAGGGCCAAGGGCCTTAAATATATATCTGTATTTTTTTTAAAAGTTGTTCATTTTCAAAAACCTTTATTTACTGGGGAATTAAAAGCAACAGCTCTGACCTACTTGGACCAACTGAAACTCGGGCATTTACAGAGCTTGGGCCAATTGTGACCCAGGTTATTCAAAAGCAAGGGCCAAATGCGAATGATTCCAATAAGAGGTTTGACACATTCAATTTTAGTGTTAAGGTATATTAAATTAGAATTTGATAACTAGA
The DNA here is from genome assembly GCA_902141375.1 of Timema poppense. NCBI lineage: Eukaryota > Metazoa > Arthropoda > Insecta > Phasmatodea > Timematidae > Timema > Timema poppense. Next base: position 35,864 of record CABFOV010004251.1, read on the forward strand.
GAGTAATATGAGGGTAAAAATTTAGGAGAAATGTCGGTACCTGATAGAATCTATAAATAGTCAGCCTGAGACTACTGTGTGGCCACATGTTGCAGAGTGAAGGGCATATATTGTTTCCAGCAATCGTCTGAATGGCCAGTTTTGGGTCATGCAACCATAGCTGTGTTCTGATTGGTTTCAAGGCAAAGTTTCAAAACCAACCGTCTGAAAGATGGAGAGCATCTCTCGTAGCATTTGGTGGAGAGTTATCTTCAAATATGTATGTATGTATGTATGTATGTATGTATGTATGTATGTATGTATGTATGTATGTATGTATGTATGTATGTATGTATAATATGTGTGTGTGTATGTATGTGTCTGCCACCCGCATTAATAATACATATTTTAAATAAGTTTGCTGGGAATGTTTTTCATGTGTAGGTATGAGTTTAACACGCATGTATGTGTAATCATTTAATAAACAAAAGTATTTGTATTGGCCATATTTTTTTTTAGCACAGCGTCTTAATACCCGTTCAGGTTATACACTGTTTTAATTATACGCTAATGATTTAAGGGACTAGGAAGGTTATATTAAAGGAAGTGTGCCCACAATTGTGTGGAAAACAATTTTAGAACTATTTACAGTACACCCAATCGAGATTTGAATCCCAATCTCCTCGTCATCGGTAGTCTACCCTACTCTGAGAGTAGAGCGTTATGGCACGCGGTCACCGAAACGGGTGTTGTAATCATTAATAAAGTTGGTAACATTATCAAGTTTAACTCATTATTCTAGAATATGTATTATCGACTATGTGATCAATCCAACATTTATAAGTGTCAAAATATTTGTGTTAATTATTGTTCACATATATTAAAAAACAATTTATTTATATAAAAAAAAATCTGATTTTTTATTTATGTTATGTTGATACATATAAATGATAAAGGTGTAGTTATGAAATGATAGGGTAGGTAATGTTGGGCATCGCACATGGTACAAGATCCCTTGGACAGCGGTTTGTAATTTGTAGCTCCTGTCAGATCAATGGTTGCAGTTGGTTTCCAGCCATTAGAAATATAGCTTGGATGGTGTTAGAAAAAGATGTGAGTAGAGTGCAGGCATCAGAGATAAAGTTTTTAAGGAATATTGAGAGAAATACAAGAAGGTACAGGTTTAGAGCTAAGAGAACGCGTTTATATTAGGGTATTCCAAGATAATATTGAGACGGCCAGGTTAAAATGTTTGTTTTAAAACCAAAAGATAATAGTTTTATCTACAGTGGATATCAATGCTGAGGAAACTGGATGGTTACTATTGGGAAACAGCGCTGCCGTTCTCTTATTTTCTTGTGGTCAATCTCCCCCAAGTATAAAACGGATGGTTAATATTGGGAAACAGCGCTGCCGTTCTCTTATTTTCTTGTGGTCAATCTCCCCCAAGTATAAAACGGATGGTTAATATTGGGAAACAGCGCTGCCGTTCTCTTATTTTCTTGTGGTCAATCTCCCCCAAGTATAAAACGGATGGTTACTATTGGGAAACAGCGCTGCCGTTCTCTTATTTTCTTGTGGTCAATCTCCCCCAAGTATAAAACGGATGGTTAAATATTGGGAAACAGCGCTGCCGTTCTCTTATTTTCTTGTGGTCAATCTTCTCCCCAAATATAAGACAAGTTTCACAATGCTAGTTAGTCGAGGTTGCCAGTAGCTCCTTCTACCCCAGCACACCACTTTCAAACATGACTAAAATCGAGGAGATTTGACAATTAACCAAGAGAGAGCAAAGATAAAGCTTTTCCCCATGAGACCTGCAATTCCCTCAGCAATGATATTGGGTGTAATTTAGCAGCAAAATCAGTCCAATCCCCTGTAAGCGTCACATTAAGACTATAAATAAGGTAAATCACAAGCAGCTTGGTTGGACATAGGCAGAAAGTCAATGTGACTATTGGTGTTATCTCTTTATTGGTCTTACCACTCCTTGTTATCACTGCCCATCAGCTTCCGAGTCTCTTCTTCTTCCGAGACAGCGGGTGGCTGATACGAAATCTCTGATACTGGCGCATATTGCGCCGTCACTAGCAGGTCCGTTGATGGATTCAAGTTTAGTACCTTTAAAAAAAAAAGTTAACAAAAGTTAGATAGTTTGATCATACAGGTCACATTGAAAATAATGAAAAGGGCAACATTACAAAAGGTTTTTAATTATCATTATCTTAGGTAAAAATAATTCCAAATTAATATCTTATCTTTAAGACTTATACTCTATAATTTTGTATCATTGATTTGAAAACTTTTAATTACAATGGTGTTGATGTTAGGCATACTAAATCAAAGGTGCTGGGTTTGATTCCCATGTCCAGGTGTCATTTTTCAATTTTCAGAATTTAAGTCTCATGCCAAAGTAATTTTTATAATTATTGTTGACAAATGTCTGTCCTTAGGCCTGGCTTTCTTGGGTGTTTATTTTCATTTCATATGAGAAACCAACTGTTACCCTAAATTTATCTGCTGCGGAACATTGCGTATAGTCAACAATTTTAACCTTTTTGGGGGGGAATTGATTCATGCCGTGGAAAGAGAAAATATTTGGTACAACAACCTCATAACTTATGTTAGAATTCTCCAAATTACCTAAGTTATGCTAAATTCGTACATATTACATTATAAAATGTTGTATTTCCTTGACGTTTATAAAAGTAATACTAGGGTCTCATTGCATGATGGCACATCATCAGGGCCAAGGGTTGCACAAACTTATGGATAGAGCTGTGTACGGCCTGCGAGTTTCACACGCCTAATTTACAGTTAAACAATACTACACCCAGGCCTCAAGAGCATTATCTAGGTGTCAAACAGTAAGAAAAGTAGGACTGCCATTTTGATGAAAAAGTAGGACATGTTAAAAACACTATATTTACCTCATAGTACCAAAATAAAATAAATAATTAAAAACAATGTTTTATGTTATTGGGCCTGTAGCAAAAATAAGAAAAAGTATTTTATAAAAGAAGAAAAAAAAGAGGAGGAATGCTCAACTATCATCAACCCCTTGCAATCCTCCTTTTATCCTCCCCCCCTCGAATTTATTTTCTCTTTAATACAGTATTTATTTTATATCTTACTTCATCATTTAATTACAAATCCAAATATGGAAATAATGGTAGTGTAACAAAATAGTAATAATAATGATGTTCATTATCATCAAAAGATGATATAGGTTAAAATAAAATGTCTTCCACCTAAAAATAAAACATATAAAAAAAATCTGTGAAACATCAGAATATATTTTTTTTACTCGTTCGGGTTATATGCCAAAAAAATAAATTAATCACTCTGTCAATTGTTTTTGGGTTGCTTTGATTCATATTGACTTGCACAAAAGTAGTCCAACATTGTTATTGTTGTCTTCCTCTTTTGAATTTGATTTTGTTTGTTTTTTATTTTCTCAAAAGCAGAGTCACTTTCTTCCAATTTTTTGCCTGAAGCTTCTGACGTAGTTTGAGCTATTTGCAAACCTTTCCGATCATTGATTTTCATTGCATTATTAATCCTTTCATTCGCTTCTACCACTAATCACTTGTAAGATTGAACTTCTTCTTTAGCTTCTGATTCTTGCTTTTCTAACAGGTTCTTTTTTTTTTTGTATTGCCTCTTTAGCTTGAAACTCTCCACTTTGGTTTTTTATTTTTTATCTATCATCTTGCTCTTGCTTTTCTGTTCAGCCTTAATTCTCTTTTCTTCCCCGAGTGTAGCCAAGTATAACTTATGGGCCCCATGTCTCTTTCTTGATGAAATTCTTCGTGAGTGATCCTGTGTTGCACTAATAGTTGTATGTTTAAGACCATCTTCGGTAGACTGCATTGCATGCCTCTGAGGGACATGTCCTGTTGTCAGTAAGATGGTTTGATGTTTGTAAGAATCCTCGCTCAACATCAGCATTTCCGTGGGGTAACACAAGGATAGCTTTAACAAGCCTTTTAATTTAGCCTATTCTAGTTGGAAATGGTGCATTTATAACACTACCTCCAAAAAACAATTTTATAGCCATTGAATTTCAAAGACACTGTAAAAGCTTTCGGGCATACAATTCGAACTTATTCAAACAGCGTGACACATTATGATGCGAAATTTTGTTTTGCTAACTTACCAGTAAAAAAAGAAGATCCAAACTTCAACATCTACAAGCCAAAAACAGTTTCTTTCTTCTGGCAGTCAAAAAGTACGAGTTTTTCCTCAAAAGTAGGAAAAATCGGACACAAATGAATCCTGTACACCCTATCCTGAATCTGAATCGATGAAACAAACAACTAAGCCTACAAAAAAAGACTAACCGCCAGCAGGTTCTATCGTAAGTTGTAAGAATATTCAGATCCCCTTCAATTAGCCAAGTCCTCATAATACTATACTAATATACTAATATATCCAAACATAAAAAATAAGATGACATATATATTTTTTATAAAACAACGCAGTGCACTACCTCGCTGCTAATACTGTACCTCTGTTTCTTTAAAAGTATTTGGGGACATACACAGAATAGGCCCATAGATAACACATGGTTGAAAGGCTAGTGAAAGTTAAATGAAAGTTATTATGTGAGGGCCCATCTATTCGCCATATCACAAGAACTGCATGACTATGATGAGCTGTCACTTTTTGCAGTCAAAACTTTCACAGCTAACAATTTGTTTTTAATCTTTTTACTCTAAAGGTTTTTACATTATTGAACATAACCGTTTGGATGTTTCTTTTTTCGTGGATATGGTGTGTGTGGTTCACTTGAGAATACTTTACAAACAAGAGCTTCTAAATGGCAGGTCTTCTTTTCATAGATTTATAAGGCAAACCAGCCAAAACAAAGGCAGTTGATGACATCATACAAACAGTCTTTGATTGTGTTCATGTGCTGTTTATACAGTAAAAATGTTTTATTCTAACGGTGACCTGGCAGTCTAGGGGTAAGGTGTCAAACTTCTATGCTAGTGGCCGGGGTTCAATCCTCGGTCCTGGCACAGATTTATCTGATTACCAAACCCTTCCTTCACCTCTGACAAGACATCTTGTGAATGTGGGGAGTGCCAGGCCTCCACCGTGGTTCGGATTCCACGTTAAACTGTAGGTCCTCCATTTCATCTCACAATCACCCTACCATTACACATTAGCGTAAGTGTGTATAACCCGAATGGGTAGTAAGACGTGGTGCTAATAATAATAATTTACTCTAACAATCATATTTTATATAGATCTCAAAGTTATATAAAAAGAAAGTTTTATTTTGGTGGACAGTTATAACACGATATAAGTGTGAATTTAATACTAATTTATTATTACATGTGTCACTTTAATATAATTATCTTGTGACAACCTAAAATAAACAATATAAAAACATAGACTAGTAGTTTTACTAAAATATTTTGTTATTTTTAATAAGTTATGAAAATGCCAACCATAGGCCCCTACAGTAAACCTTAGGGTAGTATTATTAGACTTGTTTAGCAACAATTTTACTAAAATACCTAGTATTAATCAAATAATTATTTTTTAATAGGATGGCATTAGTTACTTAAGCCAATGTTTGCAATAAAGAACTTCCGCTAGCCGTCATCTACCACTTTTCCAACCGTGTACGAGCTATACTTGTACAGGCCATTGAATAATTCTCAATCCTCGGGCGGCTTAAATATTTATATCATAATATTCTTGTTGGTGACCTGGTGGTTTAGGGGTAAGGTGTCGGACTTCTGTGCTGGGGGTCCAGGGTTCAATCCTCGTTTCGGCACAGATTTATCTGATTGCCAAACTCCTCCTTCACCTCTGACAAGACGTGTATTAATCATAACTTGTGAATGTGTGGAATGCCGGGCCTCCACTGTGGTTCGGATTCCACGGTAAATTGTAGGTACTCCATTTCAACTCACAGTCGCCCTACCATTACACATTAGCGTAAGTGCGTACAACCCGAACGGGTAGTAAGACGCGGTGCTAATAATAATAATAATAATAAATAATAATCTCCTTGTTTATAACAATTTGGTAGGTACTAACACAAAAATGTAATCTAGTGTTAGGCCTAAATCTGGAATGGTAATATGTAAAGAAGGTGGAGATTCTTTAATTTTAATTTTGTCTATGTCATATTATGAGAAATAAAATATTTTTTACCATCTAAGTTTATCCAGATACAAGAGCAAATCTCCAATAATAAGAAAATTAAATTGTAAATACTAGCCTTGGCCTATTTATCCCTACTTTAAAAAATTCAAAAACAATATTATATAATGAAAAGATATTTCATGATTCTGAAATTTCATAAAAAAAAAAATGTTGTTGGCAGGTGGAAATTAAGGTGTTGTTCAAATGGGATAGTTAACTATATGGTCTAGTAAAAATGTTAATGATTACGAATCGAAATACTTTTTGTGCCATGTTGTAACGTTATTTTATATAAATTTACATTAGTCTGTGATTAGGAAAGGTAAAGTTTTGACTTTTTTTTTTAAATTTAAAAGCCTAGGACTAGTTATTTTACAACACATTCTTATCTATTATGCCCTAATTTTGCTATCATTGGAAATTTTCTTTAGTGTTTTTTTTTGTGTATAGACGGTAAAAAATATTACGGTATATTTTCCAAAATAAGACATGGTAGCATTTAAAGAATCCCACCTTCTTTGCATTAAATACTCTCATTAAATCAGTAACCTAAAGTCTGCCGACTTGTATAAAACGTAGCTCGGCCATTTTATTATTTAACAAATTTCTTTTTAAAATAAGCTTTTTAAAACCGAAAGACTAATACTTTTTAAAACTGTCCTTTTAGGTTAAAAGTCACCAATCAACTAGGCCCCTATGTTATACAGTTATTGAGGTGGGGCAAGGACATAGTGTAGAGCAAGGGCACTTGAGAGAATAAATCAATACAACAAAGGATAAGGCGATTGGCTACACAAATAAGTTGAAGGTTATCATAGTGACCAAGTATCCTATGCTACACCCAAAAGTTACCTGTCCGTTCCCAGCCTGGTTGTCCAACTGCCTGGCCAGCCTCTGCTCCTTGGTGGGGAAACAAGGACAGCCCTTCCTCCTACGCGCCATACGGTAATACAGGAAAAGCAGCAGAGCACCCACAATTGTAAGGGCAGTGCCCCCGATAATAATTAGTAGATCTTTTGTAGATTCATCCTCTTCTTCCTCATCTTCATCGTTACCGACTTTCGTCTCGCGTTGGCACGTGTCTGAATAATCGACAGCGCCCTCTATGACCATAATAAGCCCCGCTGCAAGACTGAACAGACCCAGGATTAGAAGCGTCCATTGAAGGCATCTCGATCTATTGACACCGTTTCCAACTGTCTGGGACAGGTAGCTGACTGGCGTCCAGTCACTCTGTTGTTCGTATGTCACTGTCGTTGGCTGATAAACTGGGCCACTCGGAGGCATATTTATACTATTTCTTTATCTTTAGGTTATGTCACGAATCCCTCTTTTTTATTTACCAACTAAGGAGCGAGTATACTTATCTCTCTCGGTGTTTGTGTGACGTGCGTAATGGATGACACAGGTAGATTTTTACTTATTGGACTAGATAACACACACGTCTTTTGTGTACGAAAGACACACACGCACAACCTGAATTCACTAGTCAGCCGCAAGGACTAGTGAGAACAACTAAAACCATTTTAGCTTCCGCGTTTCCAAGGCCATGTTCATGATGAGTCACTAGCCTGAAGGGATACTACGTCGTACAAACAAATATAGATTTTTTAATTATTCCTATAGAGATATTTACAATATTTCAATAGCTCGTAAGAACAGAATTACTTGCCACTTTCAACGAATAAAGCGTATACAAAATTTTTGTGTACCACTTTCTCTTTTGTTTCTTCCACTTCCACAGTTTGACACGGTAATTTCTAGCGTGATTTTCGTTTCACTTTTGTTGTCCATCGAACAGACATCGGGGAAGGAAAGGGGAGAGCGGTAGATTCAAATATAGTGTTCGCGAAATATTATTATTTAGCACCGCGTCTTACTACCCGTTCGGGTTATACGCTTTAAGTACTAATTACGCTAATGGATTAGGAATTGGGAAGGTTGAATTAGAGAAAGTGGACCCGCATTTGCGTGGAGGGAGAGTGGAAAGCCATTTAGGAAAAGCCACCCCCAGTTCACCCGACCGAGATTCGAACCTCGATCTCCCCGTCCTCAGCAGTCGAGCTCAACACAAACTCGTTAGCCAACTACGCCACCGAGGCGGGTGTTGCACGAAATAGGTCAGTCGTTTGAAAACCCTTCGCAGACCTCTTAATAAGCTACTGAATTACTCCTGATGACAATGAACATTTTATTATTATGTTCATTTTGGCAGAGGTTAAAAATAGGCTACATTGTAGGGAACTTTGGCCAATGCTTGATATAATTAAATCTCTATTATTTGGTTTATGGCACGAATAAGGTATATTTATCACTCCTACTTTAAAGTTTATTTTATAAACATAATTGGTGTTGTATGTGTTATTAGTTTTGAAACATTAAAACCTGAGCTCTAAGCTCGATCCTCTACCTCCTCGTCATCAGGTAACTCAGTCAACAAGGTAGCTGACGCCTAAAACCACGTGATCACCGGTTCTTGGCATGCCTTGATGACGCCTTAAGGTCGGGCCCACCTTCATCATCCGAAACCGATGGACCGGTTTGAAAGTTATATAATTTCTCAGGCAAAGTCATGTGATATCGGTTGAGTTCTGACGTCACAACGAACTTCCTTCCAGTGGTAGGTTGGGAGTGGTTCTCCCTTAAAGGGGCCTACGTTCGACCCCATGCCTTGTCAATACACCCAATTTACGTTATTTAATTGGTTCCACTGACCACTATCTGCCCTTTAGAATTTTATCTTTCTTTAATTTCCCCCCTCCCCCTTCATTTCACTCTATTCCCTCATCCCTCACCCTCCGCGGTGCTTTTCATCTTATTACCCGAAATGTCAGCATATTTATACAAATGGGATCCACTTCAATGGCCGAATGGTCTAAGACGTCACTCTCGCGATATATACGGAATTGCTTATGACGGGGAGATTGGGGCTTGAATCCCTGTCGGGTGTCCTAAATGGTTTCACTCTCTTCTTCCACGGAAATGAGGGAGATGTGAATATGTGGATAGTCTGGGCGGGTAGTAAGACGTGAAGTGTACACACACACACACACACACCTGGTTGATTAGGAGCCTGGTCTCTTTAACCACTTCCTTGCCGGATATGTGTGTGTGTGTATATATATATATATATATATATACAGAATGTACCATAGCATTGGAGCCCACTTCAACGGTAGACAAGACACACAAACATAGTTGATAATAATAATAATATAATAATAATAATGTATCATTAATTTGACCTGTGAGGGGGAAAAAAATTGTATTTTCAAATAGACCCTTGCTAGAAAATTGGACTTGAGGTCAATGTGAGAAAATATAAAAGAGTTTGCAAAGGGATGGTTTATTTCTTCTGTAAGAAAAAAAACAACAACTTCAAGACCTAACCGAAAAAAAAAAAGAGCGCGCCATTTGGTTGGTGACTGTCCTATGAACCTTTAAACCAAGTCGTCATACCTTATCTTTCCCACGTGTTGAAATAGTAACAGCTTCATACCACGTTATCGGCAGCGCTAGCGAGACTAGGTGGTTCCGTTTCCGGCGGTATTTCACCTTATCTCTCTGGCTCTCACCCTTACACCCCCCTTTTTTTGTTACATTTCACCCCTTTCTGTGGAGGACTTCGCGTTTTGAAACACGGTGAGCATATCCTTGAAGGGAGGCTTATAATGCGCAATGTCTCAGTGTTTATACGTCGTGTCTGGATTTCTGTCGTGGGGGGCGGAATCCTAGGTTAACTTTGTTGTGCAGGGAAATCTAGTTTCCTCGGAAAATGTAGACTCCTTAGAATCAGTGATAGGCAAAGTACAACCCACCGGCCGGATGCGGCCCGCAGACAGGGTTAATACGGCCCGCGAAAGGATTACAAATTCCTATAAAAAATGTGTTAAAAAATTACAAGCAGGAAAAAAAACACTGCATTTCACATTCGTTTGTTTTTATTTATATTTTAGATCTCAGTGACCAGTGTCAGTCTACAAAGAATTTAACATGTCTCGACACTTTATCTCTAAGCATTAGCTTCACTTCTGAGAGTTCCAGTTGGAACCAGACTATAAATAACTTTTAGAAGGACAGTTCCACTCTTCACACACTCATCACACACTCATCACACACACACTCCTTCATTCAAGTACTGTAGGTATATGTTTTATTCAAGTATTTTGTTAAATAATTTAGACAACTCACATTGTATTAAAATTAGAAATAATTATTATACAAATCTATTTAATAATTAATTCGACTTAATTCGACAATATAGTTGTGTAAAATGTACCATTGTAACTTTTTAATAAATTGTGTTGGCCCGCCTTACGTTTTTCTTTTTTCTTTTGGTCCACTCTCCGAAAAGTTTGCCCATCACTACCTTAAATAATCTAGATCAGGGGTCGTCAACTTTTTTTTTTTATGTCCAAGGGCCTAAGTTTCTGTCTCTTATGGGTTCGCGGGTCGCAATACTGTACCGATAGTATTCAGATTGATTACAAATTTAAATATTCGTATTAGCTCATTCTTATGCACTTAACTCACATTAGGGATTAGGCCTACCGATGAAAAGTTAGATTTCTGATTCCTCGAGAAGTATGTTCTCTGTTGCTTTTTTTTATTTTTAGATGTTCCATAGCAGGAGGTAGCACAATTCTGTCTACCAGAGTGGTCATTTGCCAGTTCAAAGTACTGCATACGTAACTTATAAAAACTTAATGCTTTTATTCACCTAAAAAAACTTATTTATAAATTAACGTAAAATACTGATTTATTTTATTAGTTGACTATGTAAAATATATATCTATATTTGTTATTTTTTTATATCTTGAAATAACTTTATATTTTTCATGAGCCAACGGCTCTTAAAATGTGTTACTGCCGGCCGCAAAGGGCCAGCGGGCTATGGGTTGGAGACCCTTGATCTAGATGCTTTGGCCAATGTAGACTCATTGGTAAGTGTCAACTCTTTGGAAAATTAAGATTAATTGGATAATATAGTTAGGAATAGGCAAACTTATTTACAGGAGGGACAGTTAGAAAAATTAACAACATTGACGGGTCAAAGACTTTTGTCAATTATTTACTCTTTGGACAGTTTTTGAAAAAAACTAAATCTAGATTTTTTGCAAAAGTTAAATGTTAAGAGTCCTCGGAAGAAGTAGATGGAAATTATAAACGCTTTGCTAAATTTTAACACCTTAAAAATATAAACCTCTTGGAAAATCTGAAAGCTTTAGAAAATCTAGACTCCTTGGAAAGTCTAGATTCTTTTGAAAATGTAAACTTCTTGATACATCTAAATAGCTTGAAAAAATCTATTTGAATAATCTAATACCTGGTTGAAAAATTCAAACTTCTTGTAAAATGAAGATTTCATGAAAAAATCAGTATTCCAGTAAAAAAAAAAGACAAGTTCAAAACATGGGTTGGTAAGTGTGTGGAAGTGTTTTTGCAGATTTTTTTAAAATAAATAAAATATTTCCCACATGCCGATAGCAACATGTTGTTGAATATCTCTCATGAGCATGGCAGCATTAGATGACAAAAATTTTAAATTAGAAAAAAATGTTGTCATTAAATTCCAGTACACTCTCGATGGATATTCAACAAACTGTTGATGTCACCACGTGAAGAAAATTAAACTAAATTTTTCTACTAGAGCACTATTTGATTTATTTTGTTTAAAAAAATGGGTTGGTATAAAAACTGCAAAAACATTGACCTTTTCGCGCGTCCCCTACACTCCCCGTTTTCGACCAAGAAGTAAAGAACATAAAGTTTGTTTCTAAGAGGAAAAGTACCCGCATTAGTACGGACAGAGACCCGCCTCAATGGCATAGTTAGCTAACGCGCTATTTTCATGTTGATCTAAATTGCCGAGGACGGGGAGATTGAGGTTCGAATCTAGGTTGGGTGAACTAGGGATAGTTTTCCACTATCCGTCCACACAAATGCGGGTTCACTTCCTCTAAATTCAGCCTTCAAAATTCCAAACACATTAGCGTAATTATTACTTAAGCGTACAACCCGAACGGGTAGTAAGACGCGGTGATAAATAAATAATAATAAAAAAAGTATGAACCGAAGATGACAATTTTATAGATAGCTCACCCTGGGGGAATAAACCTTGTATTACTGGCTAGTATTCTAACCCCAACCTTCCCGTTACCGGATAAGACTAGACGAGCGTGACATTTAATCCGCGAGGTCATCGATACGGGTGAATCATCTCTTCCTTTGAATAAGTCATTGAGTCCTCAGAACGACCTAAAGCCATCACCTTGATATTTTATATTGCTGTGTTATATACTACTATACCATGAATACGGAGTACGAACACTCTATACCGAATCTAAGGTCCCTGGTTCAATTCTTGACATGTTCCTAAACATTTTCACCTGGTAGAATTGAAGTTTTAATATTCACAATGATGAATTAAGTGACGGAATGTTGGGTCAAATTGTATTTGTTTTGGAGTTAAGTTAGTTTGTGTGTTGTGTGTTGACATGATCAATTAATTTAGATATTAGCTATTAAATACACATGGTAAATAAAAACACGAGTAATTAGATTTTAATAGGGATGTGCAAAGTTTTGAAATGTCGAATCCGAAGTTGAAGGTCAAATTTCCTTTCTTTTGACTTCTAAACCCACAATAACCTTCAAGGTGATCTGGCGGTCTAGGGGTAAGGTGTCGGACTTCTGTGCTGGTGGTCCGGGGTTCAATCCTCGGTCCTGGCACAGATTCATCTGATTACCAAACCCTTCCTTCCCCTCTGACAAGACGTGTACTAATCACAACTTGTGAATGTGTGGAATGCCAAGCCTCCACCGTGGTTCGGATTCCACGTTAAACTGTAGGTCCTCCATTTCAATCTCACAATCACCCTACCATCTCACATTAGCGTAAGTGCGTGTAACCCGAACGGGTAGTAAGACGCGGTGCTAATAATAATAATAACCTTCAAAACTTCGAAACATTTCGAAGAAAGAAAAAAAACCTCGATTTATTATTAACAGATTGGAAATACCTCTGACCGCCTTTGTGGTTTGGGAGTTAGGGTTCCTGGCTACAGATCTAAAGGTCCTGGGTTTGATCACCGGTGCTTTTATGTAGCAGTTGGTTCGGAACGGGGTCAAACTCGGCCTAATGAGAACAAATGAAGAGATACTTGCATCAATATATAGCAGCTCTGGTCTAGAAAACTGAGATTAACGGCCGGAGAGATTGTTTATTTATTTATTATTTAGCACCGCGCCTTACTACCCGTTCGGGTTATATACTTTAAGTACTAATTACGCTAATGGATTAGGAATTGGGAAGGTTGAATTAGAGGAAGTGAACCCGCATTTGCGTGGAGGGAGAGTGGAAAACCATTTAGGGAAAACCACCCCCAGTTCATCCGAACCTCGATCTCCCCGTCCTCAGCAGTCGAGCTCAACACGACAAGCGCGTTAGCCAACTACGCCACCGAGGCGGGTGAGAGAGTTAGTTGTGCTGACCACATGACACCCTGTACCCACAAGTGCTAGCACTATCTTCGCCAACATGCGGCGGCCGTTCGGTTGTTATATCTCACAATACGAAGTTTTTCGAAATATATCGCTAAATAGGACATATTTCACCATGTAAAACATCTCGCTTTGGTGGCCACGTGCGAGATTTGCCTGCCTATGACGGGAAGATCGAGGTTCGAATCTTGGTCGTATGATCTGAGGGCTTTAAAAAAAAAGTATTTTCCACTTTCTCTCCAAGTAAATGCAGATATACTTCCTTTAAATATAACTTTCCTAACCCCTTAAAACCATCAGCGTATTTAGTATATGAGCGCATAACCCGAACGGGTAGTAAGACGTGTAAAAAATAATTAATTTTTATAACAGCTACTTAACAGTTTTTTAACACCAACTAGAGATTAAATTACATATATAATGTAAGCATAGATTCATTCAGACATGTCAGCATAAAATAATATGGCGGGCTTTTTTTTCTCCAAACTTTGCTATCTATGTAGATTCCCTTAATGGATGGTAAATTTCATTTACATTTTTCTTTTTAATTTATTTGAGGTACTTAACGTGCACTTTTGAACCGACTGATTATATCAGCACACGACTTATTAACTAACTTAAATCTACAACAGACACAACACCCCAACCCCCGGCCGTTAATTCAGACCTGTGAAAAGGGGAAACCCACATTTCACCCATGATACATTTTGCGGCCGTGACAGGAATCGATACCGGGACCCTCATCTCAGAAGAAAGACACGCTACTCACTGAGGTAAGGTGTTGGACACGTCTTATGTGACAACAACAAATTTTATCTTCGACTTTACATAACTTCAACTTTACTTTACATGTTTCATGATAGCTTCGCTTCGATTTCGATTCACAATAAAAAAATATATATGTTTCTACCCTCGCACACCCCTATATTTAAAAAAAAAGGATTACCCACTTCGGTGGCCGTATGGTTTGAGGCGCTTCTCTTGCAGTAGACTAGATTACTGATGACGTGGAGATCGAGGTTCGAATCTCTTTTGGGTGTACTGAGGGAAGTTTTTCCAAAACTGTTTTTCACTTAACCTCCACGCAAATTCAGGTACACTTAATATAAAGATACCTCCCTAATCCCTAAAACCATTAACGTAATTTAGTACATAAGCGTATAAACCAAACGGGTAGTAAGACGCGGTGCTAAAAAAAAAAGTATGCAAACAGGAATGATAATTATTTCCAAGTAAAACAAAACTGTCTTATAATTCTTAAACGACGCAGGGTAAAAAAAAAATCCATCACATTTTACAGAATACACCAGAAGCAAGAAAACTACCCTCTTCCCCTTTGTCGCATCAAAAACATGGTTTGATTCGAGACAGTTTACCCCATTCCCTAACACCCCCACTGATCCCTCCCCCTCCCCCCCTACCCCATCAGCCAGCCATACAACTCCCCGGAGCGCAGACGCAACCAAACGTTCAAAAACGGGTCACCCTTGGCAACGGCGCCGAAAACATGAAATGTCTATACGTGCCGCGCCGTTCCAACGGCACAACGTTTTTCGACCCTCCACATTCAACCCTTTTTCTTCTTCTGTGCGAAACCATTTTCTTATTTTGAAATAAAAACAAAACAAAAAAACACGGAATAGCGGTCGCCTGTGGTGTGAGTTTCGAAAGCTATACTTTTCTCAAAGACACATATTTTATACCTAGAACATTTTTTTTATTAAGTAAGATCTATTCGATTAGTTTATTTATCTCTTAATTCAAACTAAATACGAGCTTTGTAAGCGGTAATTCCGTAGCCGATTACCTAATGACTTTACGAGTGGACTACGAACGTTTTATGGATTACACATCAATCTTACTCAAGACACGTTCAAAGAATAGATCAAATTAATTAAAAGGGGTGAAAATAATAACAAATCGTAGCTATGTTTACCTAGCCTAAAAGTGTTTGTCGTAAATGCCTCAAGAAATTAAGAAGAATGTGATAACCGTCGTTTACATAATGTAGTCTTAAAATCAACCGTTGATTTGTCAACAAATAGAAACTGTTTTGTTTAAATAAGATGTAACATACAATCTCTGAATTATGCCGTTCATCGACTGGTAAGTTTAGAAATATTTTCATGGGCATGATTTCATTTTTTTTTAACTAAATTAGAATTAAATTTATTGGCATTTAGGCTTTGAGTGATTGTGTGAAAGAGTGTATTTAATTATCTCTTTTAAAAAATATTTTAATTGTTAATTAATTTTAATGTGTTTCTTTATGATCCTGTAACATACATTTCAATCCTCTGAGTTCAATCGGCAGTTAGATAAAATCTCGGTTTGATCGAGTCATATTAATTTATAATAACAGTTTCTGTAATTATTGTAATAAATAATGTTACTCTTCTATTTCTATTATAAAACTATTTAAATAATTTATTTTTAATTGAATCTCCCTCATATTAAATTTAATACTGACAACATTTTAAAATCATATTAAAATTGAAAAATAAACCCGAATAAAAAATATAGGTTTAATTGTTGCTTAGTCAAAATAAACTACGAATATTAAACTATTAGAAAGTAGATTATTTTTTCGATTACAGCCACAAAATG
The DNA here is from genome assembly GCA_902141375.1 of Timema poppense. Taxonomy (NCBI): domain Eukaryota; kingdom Metazoa; phylum Arthropoda; class Insecta; order Phasmatodea; family Timematidae; genus Timema; species Timema poppense. The sequence continues at coordinate 52,118 of CABFOV010004251.1, forward strand.
TATGCAAAGTAAAATAAACGGTATGGTGCACCACCAAAACTCGCTCGCTTCGTTTCGTAAAAATTGAGATATTTATTCAAAAATCGTTAAATATATTAAATAAAATAATATACACCGTTAGATAAACATATTGAGAAAAAAAATGTAAAATCTCTGCTCACCAAAGAGCGTGACAATCATTTTCCCAGACCTCAATTTAAAAAATATATTTACCAATATTTATGAAACCATTGGGTCTCCAAAGATTTATTTCAAATCAGGTTTTATTTTTATTTCTAATAGTTACAAACTTGCATCAATAGATTATTCCGTATTTCAAAGAGTTGCGGAGATTTGATCAAAATATACAAATTTCCATTTATGTTAAGGAAACTAAAAGTCAGGTTCACGGGGAAAATAAGAATTCCCATTTTGTTCGCAATGTTAAGCAACGCCTGGATACGGAATGTAATCAAAATCGTCGAAACGGATTTTGAGAATATACATTTGTAATCGTTTGACACATAAGTAAACTACCCTTAATTTTAGGGTTGTATGGATAATTCCTAAAAAAACCTTTATAAAACCTTATGAAAACCTTAGCTAGAAAGTTTTAGCCCTATCGGTAGAATGGTTGTTGCTCCAGTCTCAATAACAGACAGACAGACGGACGGACGGCATTGCAAATAATACTTTTTTGGGTTCAAAGAGTCATGAAACGTCATCCATCAAAATTTCGAGTTGATTTTTTTTTTTTTTGACAATTACAATACATCTCTACCTGAGGGATAAGCGAAAGTAAAAAAGTCTTGTAATTTCCAGGTGCTATTTTGTTTTATTTATCGTAATCACTTTGGGCTGGCTCCCCAAACAACACTTGAAAAAGGTTTTTTTTTTTTTGCGTCCAGGTCTATATTTTAATTTTGAATCATTCACTTAGATCTCAGAACTGTGAAATTTCACGTTAAACACCGTTGAAAATGAGATAATCTCACTCTTTCACGATTTTTATAGACTATTAAACTTAAAATGCAAGTTATTTTAATCCTATAGAAACATGTTTATTCCTTTCGTTTCCATTTAGGAATTAATCATATTTCAAAATAGCAAACCTTTACATAAAATAATAAGGTGGGATTTTTAAACGTCTATGACGCGTCGCGGCGCTCCAAAGGCGGCCGCCCTAACTTGTAAAAATGTTAAAAGATCCAAGAAATAATTTTGAAATGGTTTATTCTTTACTTTTACCTATTTTCTTCTTGACATAAAAAAAATACAAAGGGAACACCTGAAAAATTTTGTTTGTAAATAAATACAGTCATATTAGCGTGGTAAGAGGATGGGAAACTCACATCTAAAAAAAAACACCCTTTATTCCCCCCAGCAAAGAGTCGAACCTTAACCTCCCCTCCCTGATGATTTAGTCAGATACGAGCCTACACCTTAGGTCACGTGACCATTAATAATTTTATATAGTGCTAATGAATAATAATATTAGTGATTAGTATTTGCGTTTATTTTATTAATTCTTTTATTCATTGCTCATTTTTGTGTGTGAACCGAGTCTTACTACTCGTTCAGATTAGTATATTTACACAAATGGGGTAGGGATTCGAAAGGTATAATTAGAGGATATGTACCAGAATTTACGTGAAGGGAGGGTGGGAAATCATTTAGAAAAAAAAAACCACCTCAATACAACCTCCGGGATTCGAACCCAAAACTCCCTGTCACCAGATTAAATGAGCTTTGGAATTGACACTATCTGTCTAAAATGACAGTTGTATATCATATTATTTGACGTATGACTACATGAAAGTAGATTTAGTAACGTTTGTTACCAAAAGCGTGGCTGTTTAATTTTTCTAGAAAATTTACTACAGCCTACCTTTAACCATGGTTGGTTTGTATATGTATTTATGCACATCTCTTGGGGGCTACATTAAATTCCAGGGGGTCCGGACGTTAACCCCCCCACCCAACCCCCCTTTATACGCCTTTGTTTGCTACCATCAGCTTCATTACACAATTCCACTAAATCTTACCCATTTTTAAATACTGTAATAATAGTTTAAAAAGAATTCCAATCAAACCATTAAAGCAAAATTTGAGAGAAAATCTTGATTAATGTTAATTGGCCAAAATTACGAGAGTATTTGGAAAAAAGCACATTGACCCCAAGAGTAAAAAGTGTAACACATTTGGTTAAAATTGATTTTTTTTTCTCCTCAGTTTTTGGCGGGTCACACGCCCTTTTTTTTTAAGGTATATTTTAAATATTTTAATGCAACTAGCTCCTTCCTCCCGCCATAAATTTACGTTCATCACGTCTTATCGCCCCCATTAACGCTTTAACGTGCAACTATATTAATGAACCATGGAAGAAGAAAGTATGATATAAAATATTATTATTATTATTATTATTATTATTATTAGCACCGCGTCTTACTACCCGTTCGGGTTATACGCACTTACGCT
>CABFOV010004252.1:0-19096 GCA_902141375.1 Timema poppense
TAGTCAACTAAAACACGGATGCGAACAAAAAGTGATTATATCCGTATCATGATATTAATCCTTATCCAAGTCGCGGGCAGCATCTAGTAATATCTATAGCTATAAGATAATATAAACAATAATAGTAACATGTAGTCAATGTTGACCGTAAAAAAAGTTACCAGAATTCAACTATAAGGTGGAAAAATTTTTTCTTGTCATTTTCGGGAACAGTCACTCTTTAAATCACTGGTAAAGCCGGAGAAGGTAGTAGTTGTAATTTAAAAAATTGTACACACTATATCTTGTAATGATGTTTTTTGGGTGTGCTAATAAATTAGGTCTATGAAGTGTAATAATATATAATAATGAAAGTGATAGGATAGGTGTTAGATGAATGTAATGAACTAACCTACGTGAAGCTAAGGACAATATTTTTAATCTTCAAAATGAGGGATAAATACTGGTTACCGCCTAGCAATTGCATTGGTTAAAGCATTTGTATTTAATCCATATAGATTTCAAAGGACAGTTGACAAATTGAGGTCAAAATAGGAGACAAAATATGTTCGGAACTTAAGTCTTAGTCGACTTCGATGGTCTTGGCGTAAAGTTCTCTCCTCCGGACCCGATGTTCAGAGGTTCAAATCCAGCTGGAGTCAACAGATTTTACTTGAGCGATAAAAATCCGTAGCACAACTTCCTTCGTAAAGTAAGTAAAGCCGTTGGTCCCATGTCGCTTATTGTCTGTAAAATAAGCCTGGAAGGAAAGTGAATGAAAATACCCTTCCCAGCAAAATTGTTAGGCCCTTTCACGTTCTTTGAACACTGTGATTTTTTATCCGGAGATGTATGTTTGAAATTGTTTCAGGTCAGTGATTCCACAACCACCTTTGACAAGATTAACCTGGGCATCACGGCATAGTTCCTCTGCTTTGAGTTTTTGAATAGGACGACCCATTTTGATTTGTTTAAAGGTGTCCTCGTCCATGCATCCTGGCTCTCTTTTAATGTCACATATAGCTATGGTGACAACCAATGCATGGGCAAGGCAAAGTGTGTTGCCATTTTGAATCGTAATTATCCCTTGATTTTTACGGATATATGTGCTAGCAGGAGAGAATTTATTACATTTATGATTACCTCTCCTGCGCGGCTCTTTAAAGTGGTGTAACTTGATATAAAAGGGGATCGAAGTGAGGAACAAAGCATTGCTTTGTAACACTCGTTCTACATTAAAGAGCACAGCCTACGCGTCAAGCTGATCTGCCCGCCTAAATGAGACAAATACAGGTCTTGACGCGGAGTCTGTGTTGACTAATATTAGACCTACGTGATCCTCGGCGCTAACTCCATGATCCTGGAGACGTCCTAGAAAAGCATTGATTTGCTCTAGTGTGTTAATTTTTGTTTTTTGTTTTGGTGGATTTTGATTAGCTCACTATGTATCTCAATTTTTAAGTTGGTATTTACACCCATTACTGTTTCCAGCCTAGGTCAGTTTTTTTATTCAATCCATATATTTTCCACTACCGGCTGGCTAGGCCTGTCGTAGCTTCATATGCTCCATAATCTAACTTTAAAATAGGGCAGGCACAACACCCAGTCCCCGGCCGGTAATTCATCACTGTGAAAAGCTAAACCCACATTTCACCAATAATAAAATGTTTTGTCATTGTGGGAATCGAAACCGGGACTCTTAACTTATTCGACAGTCATGCAACCAACTGAGCTAGGGTGTCGGATGTTTTAAATGGTAGTGTTAAGTCAACTTTAATTGTTGATCAAATAGATATTTAAGTTTGATTAAAATTTATTTTTATTTTGTTTGATGAATATAAATAGTGTTTTTTACATTTAAAATTTCTACTTCCTACTCACTTACTCCCCTTTTCACTAAGCCATAATATTTTTGACCTTGGATCCTCTTACTCAAAAGGGAATTCCGTTTTAACCACACCCTAGTGAACTGCGCTGCGCACACCTATGATAATCAAATGCATCAGGCGTAGATTTTACTAGAAGCTGCGTACCAGGGCCTGGATTTTGATGACATATCTTTTTTATACATATAGATCACATACAATGAAATAGTGTAGGTTTACATAAAAGCTGTTCATGATCCCTTGATTAGTAACATGTTTTTTATAGGTCATTCATTATTTGATCATTTTTTTGTTATTTTGAATTTTTAAGTATTGGTTTGCGTCATTTATAGACCTTTTGAGTATTTATTATTAATTATTTGAGTAAGTAAAATATGGTAAAGAATTGCAATTCCAATTCCGGTGTGAAAACATGCTAAGGCTGCATTATAGATGAAGATTTAAAATTTCCAGTGAAAACGTTCCTGTTGGTAAAGTCAAGTGGTATAGATGTTGGTCAACAGATATCTAGCTTGGTAGGCCAAGGTTTGAGACCATCCGGTTTCACTGGAGTGGTTTGTTGTGAAAAAGAAGGTGGTATTCAACATTTATTGCAGGATAATACTTGTCCAGTTAGATAAAATCTCATCATTAACTTCTATTGATGTATATAGAGATAGTCAGAACTTGCAATAGACCCCATCGTGCCACCCACGCGCGCATTTCCCGGTGACGTCCTTGCTTGTTACAACACGGATAATTTTCTCTTTTTTTATTGGTAGTATTTAGTAACAGTTCGTGCTGTCGGTTATCAGCGAATCATCCTAACTTTATTTCAGGTCAAACACCACAGGCTCATGGTCGTTGTTTTCCCTAAACGCACCAGTGGTCACACGAATTACGGTGTCACCCTCACAATAATGTAGTGTTGATGACGTGAAGGGTCAAGGTTCAATGTCGGCCGGGTACACTGGGGGTAGTTCTTCACGTGTCCTTCCCCCCTTTAGCACCGCGGCTCACGAACACGCTTATGTAATAATTACTCTGAGGATTTTAGGGACGAGGAAGTTCATATTTATGCATTTTAGTGGAGGGAAAATGGAACACTATCTTGGAAAAACCATCCCCAGTACACACGACTGAGATTCGAACCTCGATCTCCCTGTCATTGGAGTTCTAGTCTATGTGAGCGTAGCGCCTTAGACCATATGGCCATCGAAGTGGGTGCGGGTCATTTGTTACGTGGGACTTATCCTCTGTCTCCGTTCTTGCAGGTGGGCACACATCTTATCTACGTTACCTCCTTATTCACATTTAATTACATTAATAGGGTACTGATGAGGAAAATAGAATCTAGAAGAAATGTACCCACATTTGCGCAGATGGAATACTGGAAATCGTTTGGGAATGATGACCTTAAGTACATCGGGAAGGGATTCGAACCCTGACATTCCCACCACCGGCAAAATAAATCACACGAGCTGTATTGAGAGTGTTTATTCATAAATGGTTTTGACTCTCCCTCCAAGAAAATGGGGGTAAATATCCTTTAAATAATAAGTTCCCCCTCAGTCCCTATCAATGTAACTAAATGCAAATATCCCGAGCATGTAGTAATACGTGGTGTGCCATCGAGTTAACAAACAAACAAACACATACATATAGGCCCTACATTTTTTTTATACGGGTTGCTCGAAAAGAAACATAACTCACAGATTATGTAAGTAATATAAAATCTGCACCGGTTGCATTTGTTTCCTTTTGGTTTTATGAATCCTTAATTATTTATTTTAATGGGAGTTTTTTTATAAAAAAAAACACCGAGTGTTCTAATCAACCCGATACACTGTAGTTGCTATATGAGTCAACATTCAGCATGTAGCAGACAATATATCAAATTAGAAGTTAAAAAATATGTACGATAGCATGATACGTCACTTATAGCAAATTAAAAAAAATCCTTGTAATTTACCAAAAAAGAATTTCTCATGAGTTGCTTTTTTTTAATACCCATTAATACCCACTGAAAAGAGGAACAAATCAAGAAGCGTTCTTTTTCTTCTTTTTTTTCACATAACGCTATTATTATTAGCACCGCGTCTTACTATCCGTTCGGGTTATACGCACTTACGCTAATGTGTAATGGTAGGGTGATTGTGAGATGAAATGGAGGACCTACAGTTTAACGTGGAATCCGAACCACGGTGGAGGCCTGGCATTCCCCACATTCANCTTTGCCGGGACCGAGGATTGAACCCCGGCCGCCAGCATAGAAGTCTGACACCTTACCCCTAGACCGCCAGGTCACCCCATAACGCTACTAGTCTTATATTTTATAACCAAATAATTACAGCTAATTTATTTCATTGTGATAAAACTTCTTCCGTAACGTGATTATATGTGCCACAAAACTAATTGCCTCATGTCTTGTTTATCAACTGATCTTTTACCAGACAAAACACTCTGTGTAAACTCTTATCTTTGCGAAACCTGGCAAGCAGCCCGCTTGAAACCATTTCTCACCAGCCACCAAACAACTACCCTCAAGTCATTTGCTAACGACTTCTTTCATCAGTGAAAGTCGGTGCTCATTAGGTTTCATACGAAATACTTCAAAGATACAAATACAGGCCTACTAATTGTCACCTGAATGGTTTCTGCCAATAATTTTATTTTCTCCTTTCTACAAAATGTATTTGGAAAATTGCCAATTTAGATTTAATAGAGCCTCACCCCCACCCGATCACTTATTTTTAAATTGGGCTATTTATAATTGTTCAAAGTATTTATTTGAAGTTTCTAAACACAATACTATATAGTCACGTGACGTAATATAATACACGTATCCTGTCCTCACAAACCTAGTTTTCAATAAGTTATACCAGACCTATTATATTTCTTCATAATTTATACTTACAGAGACATATTATGAATGGCTTTACAAGAACATTAAGGGCGAGTATCTAATAAAATAAGAATCCATCTTATCGTGCCTTCTTTTGCACCTTGATCTCACCTGGTTCCGAACCAAAGCCTTTGATGAAGTTTCTTTACGACCGCCGACTGCTCCTTTCATTGTAATAATTTTAAAAAAAATGGTATAGTAGCTTCCTATAGATTACTCCCAAATTTATGTAAATTCAATATTTATGGCTGTTAACTTCATTTAATTATGGAATACTTCTAAGATAATTATTGTACTGTATTAATCAAATATACCTCCACAGGCTACATTCAGAATAAAATACACTCTGTCGTAACATATTACAAACAACTCTCAGATTGTTTTAATTCAAATATATCTGCGTACAACCTGAACAGATAGTAAGACACGCTAATATAAATATTATATATATATATATATATATTGTCTGTGTATTAAGTTCTTATAGGCTATAGACTAATCTCATAGTTGTATTAATTAAAATCCATTACTGTTACCAGCATCTTACCTAGGTCAGTTTTTAATTCAAGTCATATATTTTCCACTACCGGTTTTGCTAGTCTGTCTTAGAATTCATATGCCTTATAATTTAACTTAAGACTAGGACAGGCACTACATCCAGTCCCCATCCATTATTTCATCAGTGTGAAAAGGTAAACTCACATTTCACCGATGATAGTTTTTTTTTTTTTGCCGTGCCGGGAATTGAACCCGGGACCCTTAACTCAGTAGAAAGACGCGCTACCGACTGGACTAAGGTGTCTGATTGTAGTAATGCAAATATACTGGACAGTAACTTCTTACACACTGCAGACTTTACCAAACATGAGTAAACTTCAGTGAAAATTCCCGCCGAGCTCCGAATAAGACTAATCGACAAATATAGGGTACACTACTACTTAAGGGTGACCTGGTGGTCTAGGGGTAAGGTGTCAGACTTCTGTGCTGGCGGCCGGGGTTCAATCCTCGGTCCCTGCACATATTTATCTGATTACCAAACTCTTCCTTCACCTCTGACAAGACATCTTGTGAATGTGATGAATGCCAGGCCTCCACCGTGGTTCGGATTCCACGTTAAACTGTAAGGTCCTCCATTTCATCTCACAATCGCCCTACCATTACACATGAGCGTAAGTGGTATAACCCGAACGGGTAGTAAGACGCGGTGCTAATAATAATAATAATATTTAAGATGCTGTCGTCAACGTTAGAGTAATTGTTTTAATTATTATATTCCGTTGTTGTAGGTTTGGTTGAAATTAATTTTGAGCATGGAAGTTATTTTTAAACTAAAAATTAAACCAAATTAATTATATCACCGTAAAGTGCGATGATAATATATTTATATCGGCTGCTTCCAATGTGCGCATGGCACAAGGAAAAATATCAAATTAATACATTTCATCCTTCATTGCTCAAATATACAGATGATATAATGGATGCAGGGCTGGACCAAAACACTAGTTTATAAATAATTTTAATTATTGTATATAAGCGATATTTTCCAACGATCGGCTTGTCCAATTGTATTCGACCTTTTTCGTTCAAGTACCCAGATATAATTTATCTTCATCCTCTTTGTATCCCCAAAGTTATTGGTTCATAATGCAAGATATACATATGCATTCTAATCTTAATCTAAATCTTTTAAAAAAATCACTACCTTACGACCTAATCTCTTATGCATCCTCCTGAATCGTGCCCTGAATATTCAGTGTTTATCATTAAATTGTTTATTTATTTTTAATTTTACGTACTCCCAAAGGTTTCTCCACGTTTATGTACCCCAGGTTTAATACCACTTGAATACTGTTTTCGTTTGAAAGAACACACTGAGTGACAGATTATCCACTTCACAAATAAAAGTCTAATCGTTTAACTTTGAAAATGAGAATAACTTTAGTTTCTGGAAAATAAAAGAAGAAAAAAGAGAAGTTGTACTGTGTAATGTTAGTCCAAAACTTGATCAGTTGAATAATGTTTGTGATTTTTGAAGATAAGCAAACAAGATGCAGAATTTATCATAAGAAACTGTCAACTAAGTGATATAAATCTGGTATGAACATGGGTGTAGATGGGCGGGGGTCTATGGGGTAAGGGGGTAGGATATTTATGGACCCCCATAATATTGGGGTATCATATTATTATAAAATCTTAAATAAGGTACGGTGTATTTTTTAGTTTTTTACTCGCCTCCGTAGCGTGGTTAGCTAACGCGCGGGTTTCATGTTGAGCTAGACTACCGAGGATGAGGAGATCGAGGTTCGAATCTCGGTCGGGCGAATTAGGTGTGGTTTATCCTAAATAGTTTTCCACTCTCCCTCCACGCAAACGTGGGCTCACTTTATCTAAATTTAACCTTCCCAATTCCTAAACCATTAGCGTAATTAGCTCTTAAGCGTATAACCCAAACGGGTAGTAAGACGCGGCACTATATTTTTTTACTTTGTATTTTATATTTCAGTAGATTTAAAAATTGTAATTATTATTTTGATATTCACTCACAAGATGTATTCTTTATAACCTCCTGTCGTAGCAATAGCTTTGTAAACCTTTACAATAACTGATTGTTTTTGGAACATCACATAATGGTCTTAGAGAAAAACGGACGTTTATTGAAATTAAACGAGTTAGTGGTTCTGAGAAAAGGAGTAGAATTTGCTATCAACTGTAAAATTACACTTGGTAAATACACATACTCTACCCCTTTCCCATAAATATATACATATAATTATAAAAAAAACTATATCGACCTACTATGTAAACTTTCTAGTGACTATTTATTCCCCTATATTGAGCTTTCTAAGCCGTTGTGTAGAGAAATGGGTTTTAAGGAGCTAACATCTACGAATTATAAAACTTTATCGTGGGAAAAGCTCCATATTTTTTTCTGTACATCTAGTTAAAAAGTGTATATTTGAAAATCTTGAATGAAAAGTAATTTGTAATGATATATGGAATTAACTTTTGTGTACAGAACATTTGAATTGTTTGTCCAATTTAATTAATAAACAACTATTGTGATATTATTATTATTATTATTATTATTATTATTATTATTACTAGTACTGTATATTACTACCCATTTGCGCTGTACCCACTTACGCTAATGCAATGCAATGGTAGGGTGATTGTGAGATGAAATGAAGAACGTGCAAGCCCGAACTCCACCAGTAATTAAGGGATTAAATAATGTTCACTTAACCCGGACCAGAAATGCGCCAATTCTAGTTCAGGTAGACGAGGGGGGATAAAATAAACAAACACTAACGCAAACAAGCTCTCGCCACGTCTTGTCTTCCCTTTCTTAGGTAAATGTAAAAACGCCCTAAGAGCCCCCAACAAGAACTGAATTAGCTTTTCTGACCTAAGTCTGGCCAGTATTAACAAATTATCTCGGCAACGGTAACTGTAACTGTCCAGATGTGTAATTGTTTTATTTTGGTTTCGGGTTTTGTGTGGAAAGTGATATTATCAATAATTAATTATATGGAAAGGATTTATAGTGAAAGAGGGAGAGATCTTATTGTCTATAATAATTATACGTATTGTAATGTGAATCAATTGAATTTGACGAGGGAAGAGAGGTGGAGATGCACTAAAAAGGACTGTAAGTCCAAAATATTCACACTTGATGGCGGATATATTTCCTCGCGGATTGGAAGATTAACACAACCACGAACCATTACTTGATCAAGAGTTGAACAGAAAATCCATCAGCAACACAGTTAAGAATAAAGCTGAGGCGATTGAAGTAAGGCCTTCAAAGTTGACCCACAAAGAGGTACACACAGAGAAAAAACTATAAAAACATTGACACGCAAGGACATGAAATGTTTTATGAATAATATTACTTGCCAAATTTGCCTAAATCTTCCGACGAAATTCACGTTGCCTTAGATTAATTTGAACTAAATACTACTCTACAAGAAAACTTTTTGTTAAAAAAGGACAGAGATAAGGGCGCATTGTGATATTTTCTTGTGACTCAAATCTTGAGTATTTGTGTCAGAATGAAATTGTGTTAGTGGATGGAACCTTTGAATACGCACTGAAACATCTTCTTCAGCTTTTTACTGTACACGGGTATTTCAAAGGGCTATGCGTACCTCTGGTTTTTGCCTACTTAAAGACAAGAAAAAGCAGAGCTACATTGATACTATGAGAATCCTGAAGGACGGTTGCGAGAAGAGACAACTTCACCTTCAACCTTTATACATTGTGATAGATTTCGAGCAAGCGCTCCAAGAGAGCATCGTGTCAACATTTCCACAAACCAAGATAGAAGTCTGTCGATCTTATTTGGTGCAAGCATAGTAAGCGAAACCATTTTATTTTACAACTTTACATAAATACTTTTATAATTTTTGACATGGTAGTATAGTATTATACTTTTCACTGTTGATTTTTTTTTTTTGCACTGCGTTTTACCACCTGTTTGAGTTATACTTTTATGTGTTAGTTATAATAATGGGCTTTGGAATGAGACATGTTGAATGTAGAGAAAGTGAATCCGAATTTTCTTGGAGGGAGAGTGGAAAATTTTTAGGAAAAAACCCCTTCAATTCACTCGACCAGAATTCAAACCCCAACTTGCCAATCATTGGCTTAAGTAATTTTCCTCAAAGTGTATACCTGGGGAGTTTTTTAAATGATGAATAGAACTGTATACTAATTGATCTTCAGAAAAAAAATGTTGAATTATAGGCAGTTTACTAATGACTAATTTGAAAAGAATTGGAAATCTCTCAAAAATATATTTAACAATTTTGATTAAAACATACATCTTGGGTGTATTTAAGATGACAATTAATACTGTATACTTGGTTTTGGGGGCAAAGTCCTTTCAAGGGTAGTTTACTGATGACTAGTTTTCAAAAATTCAAAATAATTTAAATTATTTTTAACGATTTTGTAATATATAGATTAAGTAAGCTCTGTGAAGTGTGTGCCCCTCCAAAAATCTTTTGTATGACTTGTCTTTTATGTTTGACTTTTTTTATTATATTATAATTTAGCTTAAATTTAGCTATTATTGAAAATGTTTTTGAAATTTAAATTTTACTGTGATATTATAATGTTTGAGTTTGTTTTATAAAGTTAAATATAATTAATTAAATAATATTTTTTGACTTTTGTCTTTCTTACCACCCGCCATAGCATTAATATTTGTTTATGTTCACAGTTGGCGCAATTCGGGTCCGGTTTTGGGAAGGGGGGTATTTCTCGCTATTCGGGTCTGGTCTGGGGGGCACTTTAAAGCTCTTGGCGCAATTCGGGTACAAGCTAGGTGGATTGGTGCAATTCGGGCAAGCTCTGGAGGACCTACAGTTTAGTGTGGAATCCGAACCGCTTAGGAGGCCCGGCATTCCACACATTCACAATATTGTGATGTTAAAATAACCCATCTCTTTAGGCTAACCAAATAAAATATTAATATTTCCGATTTATTTTGCTAATAGACTTATTTTCAACCTATGTATAATATATATGAACCGTAAAATTCAGTTCATATGCATCTTTATTTTAGTGGAATTTAAACAAATGTAATTGAAAATACTATTCTTATTTGATAAATAAAAACAACGTAGGCTACCATTTAGGATAAAATACGCTGTAATAGATAATAAGGTTAATTAGTTTTACGAGACAGTATCAAAATATGAAATGGGTAAAATATTACACAATACTAATGGTAGTTATTGCAGTACTGGTAGTATAATTTTAGCGAGTATAAAATGGAACAGAAAACATACAAATACTTTATTTTTAAGTTGATTTAATTTAGTTTAATTAAAAAAGAATTGCCTGTTTATTTTATAAATTGATAATTTATTGAGCATTTAAAACTATAGTTCTAATTTTTTATTATTGTTATTATTATTAATTATTACACGTTTGCTTTTATTGTGCTTAGAAAACTTATCAAACAGTTCTCTTAATAAAACGGTTAGACTAAGAATTTTTAGTTGATTTTATTTAAATCTATCCATCCCATCCTATGAACGTTACATATCAGTCTTATCTATGTAACTATGTTATAATATTAGGCCCAAGTTTTAAAAACAGCTAATCCAGAGCATATTTGTACTTTGTAGATTTATGATTAGAAAAGCCAGTTGACGAGCTTATGGAAGGCCTTCCTCAAGGGGTAGGTGGGGGATCTCCCGTAGTTTGCCTCTCGTTCACACGACGATCTCACAGTCCCCGATGGAATAACCTCCTCCGAAGGGACTCTCGAAACTTCCGACGGTGCCGCAATGCTCGTCGGGACCGGGTGTGAGACTTTGACCTCCTTCCCAAGGGGCGTTGTACCCTGGTTGAATGACAGGCGTACCTAAACTCATCACATACATATTATTATTATTAATTATTATAATCAAATGGGTGCATACGAGGCTAGTTTATTGATTATAGTTTTTTTCATTAAAATTTTAAAAAAACTATTGATTTGGTTCAAAATAAATATCTGTTAAAAAAAATTCCCCCTATAAATAATTCTGATGATTGATTTGAGTAAGATTTGAATTTTTTTTTTAAGGCAAGTTAGCTCTAATAATTTTGTTCAGGAGACCTGGCGGTCTAGGGGTAAGGTGTCAGACTTCTATGCTGGCGGCCGGGGTTCAATCCTCGGTCCCGGCACAGATTTATTTCATCTCACAATCACCCTACCATTTCACATTAGCGTAAGTGCGTATAACCCAAACGGGTAGTAAGACGTGGTGCTAATAACAATAATAATTTTGTTCAAAATTGGTATCGGGGCACTATTTTATATTATGTATGTTTATTTTTATAAAATAAACTACTTCAATGGTAGTTTACTTACGACAAATTATAGATAATTTAATTTATAATTTTTCTAAATGGTTTCGGAGATTCAGTTCAAAATGAGTTTCTGGGAACAGTCTTAATGATAAATAAGAATACGATTGTATTGACTTTTTAACTAAAAATAATTTCACATAAGTTAACCAATAATTTAATTTTATTAAGTTTTCAGTAAATGACCTTCAATAAGTTTTCCTTTTAAAAACGAACATCAGTTTAAACAAAATTGTTCTAATATTTTTATATATTTATATACATATATAATATATACCAAATTGTTCAAATATTTTTATATATTTATATATGTATAATATATATAATGGTATTTATTTTAATTAACAAGAGTATGTTTGTTTTTACAAGGAAAACTTACTTTAAGGTAGTTTTTTGAAAACATATTTTTGAATATTTTCTTACAGGCTATAATACACAATATGAAAAAGTTTGTGCAATTGTTTCGCACCTTTTATTTAATGATAAAATCTTTTATTTAACAAACTGACCATTTTAGCGCATTTGTTCAGTGTGCCGAGGGCTTAAAAAAAGGTTGAAAATCATTATTGTAGATAGTATTTACAGGTAAAGCCCTCACCGTAAATACTCCTGAAGTCTCCATCTTGTGGGTTGTCGCGGAAACCCGCGTGCATGATGATGTTAGGGTTTTGGTGGCTTTTTATGAGATTCTTGACGATCAAATACTCCGCTTCTGTGTCCAGGACTACAAGATGGCCGTCCTCTTCCACGCAGATCTCCTCCGCGTGGTCCCAGGTTTTGGGGGTGAAGTGCATCTTGTAGTAACCAACCCCAGGGAAACGTTTGTACCCCGTATGGGCATGGCATCGTGCGACGAACACGGCCAGGGAGACCAGAAGGGGGGGTTGCTCCAAGCTTCAACATTCTGACATACACATGTGTATTCCCCCACGCATCTTAGTACCAGTTAGGGTTACACGCAAATTACAGAATGTTCGGAAACTCACATCTCAAACTGCACATATAGCTTGTTTGAACCAAAAGTAATACAAAATCCCTATACACTTACATCCGGAAACCTAAGCCAATACCATTAAATTGCGTCCAAAGTTTCGCCGGACAGCGCCGTGTTATCAAAGCTGGTCAAGCATGCGTGTCCAACAGGTTGCATATGAGTTAGGCGCGTGACACTGCACACCTCGACATCTTGGAGCACGGCAGCAGAACATACCACAGTTAATAGTAAACAACACACCAGTCTATCTAGAAATACGAATACGTTCTGAGTGTCATCATTAACGGCCCCGCATCACATAAAGTGCTTGCCATTACTACATGTGCAGTGTCACATGCCTAACTCTTATGCAACTTGTTGTACACGCATGCTTGACCAGCTTTACTCTCCTAGCGCTGTACGCCGAAACTTTGAACACAATTTAATGGCATTGACCTAGGTTTCCGGATGTAAGTTTATAGGGATTTTGTATTACTTTTGGTTCAAACAAGCTATATGTGCAGTTTGGGCTATGAGTTTCCAAACATCCTGTATATTAATTATGCTAATAGAATAGAGATAAGGAAGGTAACATTTTTGAGGAAGTGTGTGCTCGAATTTTTGTGGAGGAAGCTTTGGGTATCATTTAACTTACAGAAAAATAAAAACTTCAATACACCCGACCGTAATTCGAACCCCGACCTCTTCGTCACTGTCTAACCAAGCTAAAGTTTACTAAATATATTTATTTAACGTACACTTTCTAAACCTACTTATTTTATCAGCACACTAGAATTTCTATGAGCGAGAGCGAAAGGACCTACCAACTTTGCCGGGAAAGGTATCTACCCACAGCTCTCAGGGTTCTTTTAGACCACACTCTACACGGGACCGACAGCTTTACTTCCCCTACGGAGTCAACTGTGCTACGTATTGTTTATCACTCGATTAAAATCTGTTGTGCTCGGCTGGGTTTGAACACATGAACATCGGATCCTGAGGCTAGAACTTCACCACAAAACCACTGAGGTCGACAAACCAGAGTAAATGAGTTTAACATTTAGACTACGTGCCCACCATTCATATTCTCAGCATGTAACAAGGAGATGGTCGAACCGAGAGAAAGGGGTGTTCTAGGGGGCCAAATCACCCTCCCCCTAAAAATGCTATCATTAATTTATCTTTGTATTTCTCTTTAATGCCTAACTTAGTATCTTACTGTAAAAATATAAAACCCGCCTCACCTTCAACCCTAACCATGATTTAAACACTCGAAATTTGCAACAATGGGCACGCGAACTAAATGTCAGGTTCATGTAATCTTGTTTGGCTTTGACGGAGAGATTGGGTTTCGATTAATGATTGGATGTATTGAGATCTTTTTTTCTCTCTAGAGATGGAATGCTCAAATCCCCGAATCCCCCGATTTATGTGGTATTCGGGAGATTCAAGATTCACAAAAAAATTAAAAAAATCTCGAATAAAATTATATATATCTTGAATTCAAATAATAATTTTAAACAATTGGTAAAAGGAGTTATATAACTTGTGTTGTTGGGAGAGTAACGAAATCACAACCCAAAAAAAGGACAAAATAGTTTAAGCAATTCAATTTACTAAAAAAAGTATTTTCTTGATTGTTTATGGTGTATTAGACACGACAAAAAACAATATTATTTGTTGGAAGCTTCTATAATGAAACAAATTCTAGCTATATTTTCAAATGTTTTCATTGAACTAAAATTTCCTTTTTTAAATATTTGAGGATTCAAATTTATATTCGATATTTGATTATTATTTTTTTAAGTATTTGGATTCTAGAAGTATAAGGTCTGACCCAACTCTAGTTTTTTCACCACAGGCAAATGCGGGAGTATCGCCTTTAAATTCTACTATTCTTACTCCTATTTTTGTGAAGACATGGCATGAAAAAGAGGGACCAAAATAACTTTTCCAACTCCCAAAGTACTTTACCGAATACTCCTCAAGTCAGTAAACTTAATAATGGTCCCAATAAGCCTACATATCTAATTGAATAAAGTGTTCAACAGTAGAAACGAGGTACTCAACGTAGAACAGCTCTACGATCAGTTCGTCACATTACACGGCCGCACTAGATTCGACCCTTAGTAGACGTGACCTCAAAGCCACGTATGTGCCTACCACCCGTAATAATGGAGTCAGAGTAGGACAGATGAATGGGATGAGAAGCGTAACCGTACTTCACGATATACGAAAGCTCACTGAGGAGATGGAATTAGACGTCATGTGGCTGAAAGAACCATATAACAAGAATGGGAAGATTTCACACATGCCAGTAGCTACAAGGATTATATCAACTAGGATCCAACCATGAAGTGCTGTTATTGTGTTTAACAGACACATAACAGCAACGAAGATCACAAAGTTCAGTGACGAGCACGTTACATATGTGAAACTCAGAGCCAAGATAGCCAGGTGTATGTTGACGAATATTTAATTTTAACACAATGATGAAATAGAACCATACCTCAAGAAATTGAAAGAGATTTTCAAGTCACATCCAAATGATCCGCCAATATACGCTGCCAATACTAACGCTAAGCTGCCCATGTGGTTTATTTCGAGAATAGATTAAAGAGGGGAGACACTAGAAGAAGTAATAAATAATGCCAGGCAGCTTGAAGTTGCTAACGAGACTAACAACCAAGCTACACATGCAGGAAGAGGGGGCGAATCAACCAATATAGCTGTAACCCTAAGCAACACCACAGCCGCCATTATTATAAGATAATGGCAGGTCAACGAGTAAGCTACCAGTAGCGATCACAACCTCTTAAGCTTTGATCTAACCACGTAAAAAAACAATGTGGTAAATGAGGGAGAATGATGACGTCAATATAGAGTCGCCAAAGCGGGCTTAGTCGTATTAAGAGAGATCTTTGTGTTGTCGGTTCCAGTGTCAACAGGTGGCAACGTTAACTGGAAGGCTAGACAGCTAACGTGGTTTCTATAATATGACATGAGAGTGGCAATTCCTCTTTAGAGTGAAGAATGTAGACTCACCAATAAATCACTAAATGACTGATTGCCGATATCTCACGGGAAAGTCCGAATAGCCAGAAAGATCTACAAAAGAGAGCAGGACCCAGTAAGTAGGCTAATTCTTCTAGACATATACAGAAGAAAGAAGAATCAGTTCGATAGTATTCTGGTAGTCGTGAAGGAAGTGATCTGGAAGAATTGTGTTAAGGAACTACTGGCAATCAACCCGTGTGGAATTCATTTAAAATAGTCACGGGTAAACTAAGCCCCAAAATCTCGATTGCGATATTAAAGTGACCCGATGAAGCGATGACTACTTGCTTGGAAGAACCTGAGGCGCTGCTCCTGGATACGTTGTTTCCTGATGACACCATAGAAGACGAAGACGACCAACATGGAGATACCAAAGATTTATGATTGACTTATATGATGACGAAATTTAAGTGTATCCAGTAACACAGGAGTAGGTAAAGAGGCTCATAGCTTCAATGAAGAAAAATGAAGCACCTGGACCAGACGGTATCAAGTTTGAGGTGCTGCACCACACTGAAGACCAGATCGCTTTGTATGTCGTATTACACAAACGAAGACAATTATTGAGAGGACCAACCTCGCGTGGACTGTAAGGACAGTGGGAATATCTGGAAATCATAAACCATCTAGGACCTAGTTTAGCAAGTTACGGATGCGGAAATAACAGTAAGTCTCTCTCTCTCTCTCTCTCTACTTTCCCTGGAGAGGTCTTATGGGGACAGAGGTTGGAATCTTAGATTTCAGAGACAACAACGATTCCTATGACCGGAGCCTGGCCTCGATATGCTAGCAAGCAGCAAAAAACACACAAAAAAATAAAAGTAAATTTTGAGGAAAACATAATTTTGCGAGGTGACTGGATAGTCTAAGGAGCCCCATGGCCTCGAAACGCTTGGTAACAAGTGTAAATTGTGGTCAGCACCAGCACACGACCAGGGCATCAATTGTCCTTAAGGCCGGATGCCTGGTGGTCAACCAGCTCGGCCAATAGCAGCACAATACCATCGATAAAACCACGCCATAGGTCAACCAGGAAACCATGTGATATCCCCGTGTGTAATTGCATTAGTTTTAGTTAGATTTAAGTAAATTAGATTAGTATGATTATAGTAACTAGCCTCAATCCTATGTAGAACTAGAAATAAATGGAATAAATTAACCATAGAGGAATATTAGAAAAAAAATAGGAAGTATGACTCGATATATAGTAGTTAAATTTCGAGTTAAAGCTTAGGTACAGGAAATAAATAAATATTGCAATTATGTACTAAGGTAAAAGTAAAAGCACTTATAATTCTTATCCCAGATCGGCACCTGTTTATCATGTTTAGTTAAAGATGATCGTTTGAAAGAATGGGGGACCGAGTTATTAACTTCCTCAAAATTGCAAAATACAAACTTACCCTCGTCTATGACGATTATGAATATATATATAAAAAATAGTTAACAATACTGCCGTAAATTGGGAATGCGTAACAACATACCACATGGGATTCAAGTGAAGAATTACAGTATACCTTCTATTGTATACATTACATATTGTCATCCAACTAAATCTCCGAGGAGATCCCCCGAGGGGCTTCCAGCTACACAGCATGTAGGCTCTGTGACCTTTCGCAGTGCAATCACTGATCCATCGGGACCGGAACCTTTTGGCCGGACATAGACCGAAGTCCATGAGTGCTATCCCGGGTACTAGGGCACCCAAAAAACCGGTACCAGCCCTTCCATGCCTGGCCGCCTTGGGTTACTTGAGAAAAACACTCCCTCCACTGGGACCGGATGGAGGGAGGAGTTGGCTCCTCCTAGCGATTACCCAATCACGAGGAAGTCAGGAGCTCAGTCTCCGAACATCTCTCTCCGCGCCATTCTGTGTTCAATAACTCTGCTCTGCCTTCGATCTCTCTCACACCTTCTCAGCTGCCGCCACATCTCTGAGACCAGCTGTCCGGAGTTGCCTAGCGGGGACCTAGTGGAAGTGCCCTGGCACGGGTACACACCGCCAACCGCTTAGTGCATGTCGTGGAGCCCCGCTCCCCACACACATAGATTACCTTATCGGGGTCTTAGCTATGCCAGACTCCAGCGTCCGTCACATTGCCCAGTGGCCGCCCCGTATAGGCACCCTGACAGGAGTTTTAGAGATCTCTCAGTACCGGAAGGTGGCCAAGACAGTCTAGTGCTCGTTTATATGAAACGTGCTTGGGCCCAGATCGCGTCCCGGCCCCGTAAGTTGGGCCGGGTCATTACGACTGAGCACCGTGACCCCCGGTATACACTATACAGCCATTCATTCATCAACCTAACCTAACCTAACCTAATCTTTAAGCTAGACGTCGAAGTGGGCTCATTCAAATTCAATTTGGGAGCAGGCTACGAAGTGGGATTGATTGTAAGTGCTGAAGTGGGACGCGCCTGACTGGAATAACACCAAGAAGACCACCTATCAAAGTAGATGTAGTGTACGCATACATATTTATTTTGTTTTAAAATACACGTTTTATTTTTGGTATCATGTGTGTCTAGTTAGGAGTTATTATGTCACCTCTACATATTTTGGTAGAATTTGTAATTGAGAATTTAAAACCGAGGTAAAATAAAGTACTCGAACTAATAAGGATTTGGAATTGACTCATGTTTTATTTATAAAATATATATAATATGTTTTTCAACTGGCCTTTCCTACTGTTATAACAAGAGTAGTTACTCATTTGCTATCACTTATTAAAAATGCAACTTTTCATTTAATGGACTAAGTAGGCTACCAACAATTAATCCTTGGATTCTTTAAATGTCGATACCTAAGCGGACTAAATTAAATAACTATATAAAAAAACTGTTATTTTAAAAGCTATTATAAAGTTACTCTATATACATTATAAAGCCCTGGCATTAACTAAACACTTACTTGATATTTTGAAACACAATTAGGCTTGGTTATGTTTCTCTCTGAAAAGCACACTACTTGGCATACCTTTGGTTGTGAAGTCTTCATTTTAAAATATATTTAAATAACAGCTTATTCAAACAAATAAAACAAGATTTATAAAATATTCCATGAAGATGATTTAATCACATCTTTGATAAGTAAAACATGTTATATTACGGTTCAGAATAGATTATATGGTCTAACTATCTTTGATGCTCAATTATAGGTAAAGATAAATATTTTATAGCTTAAATTAACTGTTGTATTGTTGAATTTTTAAAGTGCATAATTATTATTCAGTTTCATCGCTTCGCGTCAGTAATAATTATTTATAGCAGAGGCCTATTTTATTTAAAGTGAACCCATCGGAAGTGATTTCAAAAATATAATATGCACATTAAATAATTTCCTGCTCAACTTACAAATTGTGTTATGGTCTAGGCCAGAGGTACTCAACGTGTGTTCTGCGAAGGCTCAGTAGGTGTACTGTGGGTGTTTGCGGGAGGGGGGAGGGGGGATGGGGG
>CABFOV010004252.1:19301-46796 GCA_902141375.1 Timema poppense
GGGGGGGAGGGGGGATTTGAAAACGAAGTGGGTAAAATTTTGAGGAATAAAAATAAACCTTTTTAAGCCTATGGTTAGTGTTATTTTTAAAAAAAACATAATTACTAGAATTTTAGCAATTGAACTTTTAAAACACAATCTTAATACTCCTTTTTTTATTATTATAAAGCCTCTCCTCAAAAAACTTATGGTGTGCTTTGACAATCTTATCGTATATTTATTAATTTATTTATGCTTTACTTTAAATGTTAATTTTAGTTATATTAAATTTTATGTTTAATTATTAATAAAATAATAAATAAATCCCAAAATAAGAAAAGGTCGTTCTATAAAACTTTTACTATGTCTCAAATATATAGAAATTAATATTTTTTTACTATTTTACTTGAGGTTTTGGGGCATACGACTAGTGTATTGTGTCGATATTTTCAGACAGTTAATATAAACCTACATGAGAGGTTAAAGAAAGGTTCCAAACACTTTGCCTACAAGCGGTCCCTCAATTAGTCATTATTCACTCAATGATCGGAGGGCTGATGTCAATATGATTTACTATATGTTTAATACATCATTTGTATTAATAATAACCGCAATATAAATACGTTGAGCCTTATCTCTCTAGGATTAAAAATAATATATTGAGGGAGGAGGGATATTTACAAAAATATTTCAACATTTAAATTACATTTTCGCACAGACTTAGTTAATAGGATGCTCTAAATCAACCCGCATAGCAAGCATTCAGTAAATCTTATGTATAATTTGATAAATCCAGGTAATTGAAATTACGAGAAAATGACTTAACTGATTTTGATAAACAACCAATCATTTTTAAGGTTAGGAATTCACGATGTCGCAAAAAATAATTGATTCCAACAAAAACTATATTTTCTCATATTTCCATTCTTTGTTCACATTCCCATGAAAAACCTGTTTATGCAGATTTATATCTATAGATAAAATATTTCTCTTTGGTTAAAAATAATAATTCAACTCTTACTTAAGTTGTACGGTACGGTATCTCAAATAGTTGCGTAGAAATGGTTAAAAATTGAAAATGTTCTCTCATGTAAAGTACTCTTAAGGTCTTTTATGATAAAATTAGAATTGCCATCTTGTTTATAGTTATAAACAGTATCTAGATATAAAATTTAATCAAAATCATTAGAGTTTTTTTTTAATTCTCTTTTTTACCCTTTTGTTTAAATTTAGGGTTGGATACCTAATTCCAAAAACCCCTCGGGTCTCGAGGGGACTTTATGAACCCCCTAGATACCAAGTTTTAGCCCAATAGGTAAAATAGTTTTGGCTCTAGTCTGAGGTACAGATATACGGCATTGCGAAAACAACATTTTGGTTTCAGAGGGTCATGAAACGCCAACATTTATCCAAATCTCGAGTTAGATTTTGTTTGGCGATCACAATACTTTCTCTCCACGTTGTAAAAGACAAAAGTAAAAATTACCTGTAACACGCTTAATTTTTCCTAACTAAATATACCAAGTTTCAACATTTTAGTTTCTTGGCTTTGGAGCTATTCACTCACGGGGTCACGTTGTTAAAGGTGTCAGTCTCACAAAGTCAAGCATGTAGGATAAGCCTATCACAATTTTGTTTCTTTTTTACTGATTTTTTAGTTGCCTTAACCATTGGTCAAATGGTCTAAGACGTAAAACTTAAAATAAATGTTAAAATTTACCAAAAAATTGCTGATGTGCTCACGTTCAGGTTTCCCTTAGTGGTTATGCAAAAATGTATTGCACTTGAAGATACAGCGTTAGCACACAAAGAAATATCAGATTTCATTCTTATTTTATTAAATGATTTTTTTCCTTTATCGGAGTTTTAGTTGCCTTTTAATATCTGGAATATTCATTTGTAACTAAAATTTATCCATAAAAAGTTTCGGTATTTAGTTTTTGACTTGGAGTAAACTTAAATACATTCCTTCAGATTTTTTGTTATATAATAATGAAACAAGTATCCATTCTTTCATTAAATTATGTATATTACGTATTTTTTTATACTAATTAATCAGGGGAAAGAGTGAAAGGTCAAAAGAACGAAGTTATGGATAAAAGAACAGCATCCATATCGCAAACTGTGATGTCATAATTATCCAATGAGAAAGAAAGTGTGTTACAAAATATTACCTGTTTATACCACTCTACCATTCAGGTTTCTATGTTTATTGTACATTTTGATTAGTTCTACAAAATAAAGAATAATAGTTGACCAATTCAAATATTTCAAGAATGGAAGTCTAACGATTATGTTTTTCAATTTACATATTAATTATTATATTATTATTTTTAGCACCACATCTTACTACCCATTTGGGCTATACGCTTATGCACTATTTACGCTGGGGGTTTAAGGGATTATTTAGGTTATATTTATAGAAATTGTGTCCATGTTTGCGTGGAGGGAGAAGTGAAAACCACTTGAGGGAAAAACTACCCTAAGTACACCCAACCGAGATTCTAACCTCGATCTCCCTGTCATTGGAAGTCTAGTCCACCACGCGGCCACCGATTCAGGTAAATATAAGTTAATTAAAGGTTATAAGCTAATAAGAAAATAGTATTATTTGAACAGGTGTGTAAGTATAAGCTACATTTTGGTGATTAGCTTATTTTAAATCAGTACAGCTTACGAAGGATAAAAGGTATTATGATTGTAAAAAAAAATCGATTTCGAAATTTTGATAAAATGTCGACTCCCTGAAACCGAAAAAGTTGTTTCGCGATGCCGCCTGACTGTCTGTGTGTCTGTATCACGAGCTAGAGCCGAAAACATTATACCAGTTGGGCTAAAGCTTGGTATTTAAGCTTTTCATAAGGTGTCCCGAGGATTTTTTTGTAATTAGATTTCTTACCCTAAAATTAATTAAGGGTAGTTTACTGAAGAGAAAAAAGATTTTAAAAAATTTATTTTCTTCAAATCCGCTCTAACTTTTTATTATTATTATTTAGCACCGCGTCTTACTACCCGTTCGGGTTATACGCTTTAAGTACTAATTACGCTAATGGATTGGGAATTGGGAAGGGTGAATTAGAGGAAGTGAACCCACATTTTCGTGGAGGGAGAGTGGAAAACCATTTATGAAAAACCACCCCCAGTTCACCCGACCAAGATTCGAACCTCGATCTTCCCGTCCTCGGCAGTCGATCTCAACACGACTAGCACGTTAGCCAACTACGCCACCGAGGCGGGTCCGCTCTAACTAATTAACTAAAATTCCAGTCACTGTTTAACATTGCAAACAAAATGGCAATTCTTATTTCCCCATGAAAATGACTTTGAGGGTATTTTACATAACAAGAGATTTCTAATACTTATCGATCATATCTCCGCAAATGTTTGAGATACGAAATAACTTAGCAATGTAAAGTGGTGTAGTACTATTAAAAATAAAAATAATATTTTAATGTAAAATGTATTTTTTTAAACCAATAATTCTTTAGCTATATGGTATTTTAAAATAATGTGGAATTTTTTATTATGCTCTTTGGCTTACAAAGCTGTTTCTCTATTCTCAACTTTTCTGTAGCAGTGTACGTTATCTCATTTATGCTCTTTGGTGGAGTGTTTCTGTAAAAATTCGTATTATTTTGCTTCACAAATCTTAGGATTTTTAGTAAACATCACGTTTATATAATTTTTTAAAGAGAAAACGTTTTTGCGATGTACCGTACAATTTATTTTTATTGGTGAATGCTAAGGAAAAGGAATGAAAATGGCAAAAATCTATTCCATTAAGTCAAGCATATAATATGTACACGAAGAAATGCTCATATTATGTGAAAGAAAAGTAGTTTTTAATTTATAATCAGTTTAAAATAGTGATCAAATTACTTCATTTTTAGCTATACATTACTATTGTTGTTTTATATCTGGAGAGTTTTATTTTTACATAATTTTAATGTACTGTACATAATGTCGTCACACTAAGTAAAGTTAATTTCTCAATTAAACTTTATAAGTTAATTTTATTAATAACCAATAATCAGGCATTGCTAATATGTATTTAAAATAGATAAGTGGCCTTTCTAATCTCAAATCTTCTTCTAAGAAATAAGTGTAGGATTTTTGAATTTTCTTTATAAGCAGATAAAAATAAACAAAGATATTATCACTATCAGTTTACAGACCTTATGTTTAAAAAAGAAGGAAGAGTTTTACTCCACACCCCTATGTGATGCTCCCTTAATATTTGACCTTGAATTTTATTACATACTAAACCAATCAATCAATCAATCAATCAATCAATCATAAACGTGTAGATGTATTTTCTGACTTTAAGGTTTATATAACAAAACCCCATTTTTTTGACTTCATTAAATAAGTTTAATTTAACTTTTGACAAATAGTAATCCCTAGAGTTTTTGAAGATATGGAATAGACATTTTTTAATTCAAAAGTAACTATTTATCTTCGATTAATATTTTCCTATTCAAATTCCGCTATACTAATGACAAATACTGTCCCTTCCATCCTACCCTAACGTGTTGGATAAAACAATGTTTTATATATGTTACAACTCATCCATGAATTTACCCAGTTCATGAATCGGGTAAATTTTTACCCATTCCGTGAACTGTCCTCCCCTCCTGACCATTTCACGAGCTGGGCCACCAATAGTCCAATCAATTCATGAATTGTGCTGTTCAGTTCATGAGCTAGCTAGCTATTTCATGAACTGGGCAGCTCCAATCGTTACTCAATTCATGAACTAGACGAGTTTTTGCCCGGTCCGTGAAATATACAAGCGAAATACAGGTTTGGTCTTTAAGTTAACTTAGATTTTAATCGTTTTAGAATAGAAGGTTAGGTTAAGTTAGGTTGGGTTAATTTAATATATAACATCTTAAAACTAATTTCAACTAAGCTTATAGTAAATAGCACAATAAGTTGAAGTTCATGAAATGGGCAGTTTCACTATTGGGGTTTTATGTATGTTTGTATATAGTATATAAAACATATATATACATACATACATACATACATACAAATTCATTCCTGTGCTGAAATTGTAACCAGTTAGTACTCTATAGGCTTAGAATATCCTATCATAACTATGGGAAAGCTTTTAACAAGTATCATACAAATAACATTAAATATTTAAAACCTCCTTGGTTTCGATCATAAACTGCCCTATGGTTCTCCTTCATCTTGTCTTGACACATTCTCCTGAGCAGCATTAATTTGAACAGATTTGATCAGAAGTTTTTTAGTCGAACAAGGCGAGTCCCCGCTTTGTTGAGTAACTTCCTGGTGGGATACGCGATCTTCCTCCATTAGTAGACGTTTCTCTCGCAGATGTAAGGTCTGAGGATCGATCACAGCTGTAAGAAGCACCCTCCTTCCCCGTGGGAAATGAAGCCACCGGTGGGACGGGTACTGGACGTAACCTAAACTTTCCAGAATTGCCATGGTACGTTGTAACCGGTCGTGAGCACGAGATTGCCTGTGGACAATCAGGAGGATGGGTACTATAGAATGAAAAATATAGAATAACTCGACAGTATTGGATTATAGACCTATTTTATGGTTTAAAAGTTGAGACACCATAATATTCCTAAAACTAAGCATTTTTATAATAAATGGCTTCGTATAACATATGTTTCTGTCTAAAGGGCAAGTCTTCAAGGTTATTTCAAGGTCAACTTTTTTTTTATATAAAAATATGTTAACATAATTTTATTTTAAATAAAAAAAATACTTTTTCCTGGAACCTTTTTTAATAACATTTTAGAAAAGATTCTATTTAGTCTATTCAACCTTTAACATTCAATTTATTTCTTATTGTAGTCTTTGTTATTATAACATACTTTTTAATAAGATAAAAGTTTCAATATATTTCAAATTATTCAACAATTTTTATTCAAGAAGGTTTTATCACATTAAAATTGAATAGATGTTAGTGAACATCAATTTGAACATTTATTAAAGTAATGTAATAAATAATACTTCATTTAACGTGATAAATAATCACATAATGTAATAAAAAGTTATTGGGTAAAAAGTATTATAAAAACACGAGTTAAAATATCTTCAAAAATGTATGGTAAGTAAATAAGTTTCAAGCAAAAGGGTTTTATTGTGTGTGGAGTAAAATTCCGTTAAAAATGTATAGATTTTCATTTAAAAAACAAAGTTAAGGTTGAAATTATATTTAAGATGTCCAAAAAATAAAAAATAACGAGTGCTGTTCTCTTTCCCTCTTAAAATCAATAAAACTTTAGTTAAAAACAATTGTTTATATAATGCTTCATTTTCGGGATCTTCTGATGTCTCAACTTAAATGCCACACTCGTTATATATACATCTTTTATATATGCATATATACATCTATTATGCATGTATATATATATATATAATATATGTATATACATTATAATGATACTGTTTTAGACCACTCTCATATGTTTAAAAAGTCTTGAATGAGGGTATTTTTCTTCAATGAACTGTGTATAAAATATTCTTTTAATAATTCATCCATGGAGAATCCTGCGCTTTTAGAAGTAATGTCAAAGTCTTGCACCATTCAACTTATATTTTTTCTTTCAAATATCAACTCCGTAGTGTTTACCAAAAAAGCAAGTGACGCTAGCTCCCCCTCACTACCCAATCGGAAGCTATCCTTCACAAAACCTGTCACCAGGACTCTTTCTATTAGTTGGTTTTGACACTGGCACAAGGGGTCCAAGAGGCAAGGGGTAGGTCATCTATAAGCCGCTTATACGTATGAATCCATTACAGTGGACAGCAATACACAAGAACTTTGTAATAAAACGGAATTAGGTAATATAGAAGTAATACAAAATGTTAACAGTGCTGGCGACATAAATCTATAGAACGTTGTAATAAATCAGTGCCGATAAAATATATAGCAGTGGACAGCAATATACAAGAACTTTGTGATAACATAGAGAACTCAGTAATATATCAAAGACAGAAATTATCAGTGTCGTCAAATCTTCAGCACCAAAGGTGCAATGATCTAAATAAATCGTGTGAAAATTTAAAGGTCTTACTTATTCCATAAGTGTAGGAAATATCACTATAGTTGGCGCTCGATCACGTGGCTATAAATACCAATTATCTCATCAAATACCGAAAACATTTTAATTGGCGCTTGATCATGGAGCAATAAATACCAATATTAAATCGTATCATTATAATTGCCACTCAATCGGAGGGTAATAATTACAATAACATTTTAAAAGGCACCCATCACTGATTCGTAACATCTTAATTGGCACCCAACGCGCAACCGTAGTATCATAAATAGCGCCCATCGCGCGGCTTTTATAACAACCCAAAGCGCAACCGTATCTTTATAACATATACGAGTACATACATATAATATGTATACTCCTTTATAAAAGGTCATGGATCCAGAACGTTGGCAAAGCTAGTATATTCCTACTAAAATCAGATTTTCCTAACGAATTTACAAGTTTTTTTCCCCACTGTGTTCCACTTGACTCTTCACTATATTCATTACTTGTTACATGGCCATGGAGACACCGACTTATGTATGGTTACCGGAAGCTCAACCTGAAATCCCGCTTCCCGATATCCAAGGACATGATACGAGCCCGTGACAAGAACCAACTCATTCTGGGCCTATCTCCACTTAACAAAGGGCGTTTTCACACTTACCTACACGACACCGACACGACACCGACATCAATGCCGGTGGTCACGAAATATTAGGTTAACTTATGGAAAGCTTTCACACTCACCGACATGTTGTCATCGTGTCGTCGTACGCGCCGACATGCCGGAAGTGGGTCGTCGCCCCAGTATAGCCGGCCGACAGTTTGCCACATAGCTCTATGTTTGCTTCGTGTGCGTACACGTTTTATTGTGAAACTAGGCGTATATTATTAATAATAAAATGATATGGCTTATATTATGTATGATGAGGTAATTTTACTTGAGGTGATATATACCTTCTAAGTATCTTACTTTTATACCGGGTGCGCCCAAAACCGTATTTCATCTCGTGCGTCTTAAATATAACAAATAAAGCCAATAAAATTTGTTAACTGTAGCCATTTTGACTATTATTGAGGACTAGACACGTCGGGGTAGCGTCAGCGCCAGTGCCCGTCATTAAAATGTGTCCTCGTAGAATCGGTCTGGTATCGTGCTTGGTGTCGTGTTGGTATCGTGTCGGTGTCGGTGTCGGTAAATGTGTACGCCAAGCACGCTCGAAAACACGTATTTTCATGCGCATGAGAGTGGCATGTTTATACTCACCGCACTTGTTTAAATTTGTCCACTATACTGACCCCCTCATGTGCTTTTAGTTGGATAACAGCTCTCAGTCAAAGCGGCCTTAATTTATAAGTATAGTTAAATTAGGGTATAATTTAGATTCCTACTGCACATTCTTTTACACAGGCCGTGAAATATCACTTGTGTTTGTATAAAACAAAAATAATGTCTTCAAAAGGAGAAAAATTGATCATTACTTGCGTATAAAAAGAGATATCCAGAAAAAAAAAATAGTGGAAGAGTCTCAAAAAGATGTAGTGAAATGGAAAGAAACAAAAGTACAGAATTTATCTCAAGGCAAGTTTGAGGAGTCCATCAATAGTGTTATTTCTTCGTACCAACAGCATGTTATCAAAAGTAAAACTTCAAATAACCTTAATTATTTTCAAAAGGTAAGTGTATTTAAGCCTATACATTTTCCCTTCTGATAAATCAAATGTGTATGTATATGAATGCAACTATTATACATACGGTATGGTGGCTACATTGTCTAAATTGTCATTGTCTCAGTAGACTAGACGGCCGATGTTGGGGAGATGTGGTTCGAATATCAGTCAGGTCTACCGATGGTTGCTTTTCTTAAATTGTTACCCACTCACCGTCTTCCCCCAGCGTCAAGCATCTGATTTGGGCACTTTAACATCATTATGTAGCGCTTCTATGGAAAAGGGCCATCCTAGTCAGCATATAGTAGTGCTCTTACTCAGATTGCAGACCTGACATGTTAGAGCTTGACGTCTTTATGTCTGTACTTGTCTGTCTTATATGTTTGTATGTGTAGCTATTCATAAATAATAACACTTTCTGAAATCATTTATGTTTAGGATTTAAAATGGATTTTAAGAAGTATTGATTCTAAATCCCTCCTTTAGTATCACAAAACTTACCTATGAAAAAATGGCATTAATTCTTGATGAGAAAGGTCACGTAACACTGGGGTTGGGGGAGGGCTAAGCTAAATGTCTACATGGTGTTACATGGGGCAATGGGGGCTAAAAAGGTAAGGAAAAAACGTGACGTGGTTTATGGACGACTCCTTTACCACACCACGCTCTCTACCCATTGGATAAATCATGCCTATCAAGAAAATATGGCCGTACCTACACCCTCATAATCTCATTATAACAAGCAGGGGCAACGGTAATCTAATTAGAACCGTTATTTAACTAGGCTCATTAATATAATTATGAAGATGTTATTTTATTTGGTTTAGTATTATACTCTTTTTATAAATAAAAGACATGCACTTGAGAGCTTGTTTCAGCATATTGGTTTAATTCCCATTTTCAATCCATTTGGGATTGAGGCACATTAGTACAATATTGATTACTAAAGGACGTTGAAAGATAATTATACCGGTACATAAAATGAACATATATTACAAATATAAAATATGTTCATAGAAGAAACGATTTTCTGTGTTTTCTTTAAAAAGGTCAACATGGTTAATTTTTATTGTATTTTAATGGTATTCAATAAATTTGAATTGATAGCCTAGGTTTATTTTAGATAATACATTTATATAAGAGACATTGAAAATAACTAGCACACGTTGAAAGTGATCAATTAAATTTCATAAATTTTTCCTGCATATTTGATCGTATTATCATAAACTTAAAAGCTATCAATGGTATTGATTTTTCTAATCAAACAACATGGCTCTTATTTTGTAGAAGAGCTTCTTGAAGGGTCGAACTAAAGGATTTTTCTTCAGGTTGTAAGGGTCTCTCTCACAGATGAAGGGTCTCTTTGTGCTGCAAAAGCCCATCGTGAAACCAGGGCTAGAAGGATGGATGAAACCTCCGAGAGCTGCACACACTTCTCGCCCGAAAAATTCATTCATTGGAGCCCCTTCAGTGAATATATCTGCATGGTCTCCTATGTCAGTGTCTGAAAGGAGAAGAATACCAAGTCATTCATTGGACCACCTTCAGTGAAGATGTCTGCATGGTCTCCTATGTCAGTGTCTGAAAGGAGAAGAATACCAAGTCATTCATTGGACCACCTTCAGTGAAGATGTCTGCATGGTCTCCTATGTCAGTGTCTGAAAGGAGAAGAATACCAAGTCATTCATTGGACCACCTTCAGTGAAGATGTCTGCATGATCTCCTATGTCAGTGTCTGAAAGGAGAAGAATACCAAGTCATTCATTGGACCACCTTCAGTGAAGATGTCTGCATGATCTCCTATGTCAGTGTCTGAAAGGAGAAGAATACCAAGTCATTCATTGGACCACCTTCAGTGAAGATGTCTGCATGATCTCCTATGTCAGTGTCTGAAAGGAGAAGAATACCAAGTCATTCATTGGACCACCTTCAGTGAAGATGTCTGCATGATCTCCTATGTCAGTGTCTGAAAGGAGAAGAATACCAAGTCATTCATTGGACCACCTTCAGTGAAGATGTCTGCATGATCTCCTATGTCAGTGTCTGAAAGGAGAAGAATACCAAGTCATTCATTGGACCACCTTCAGTGAAGATGTCTGCATGATCTCCTATGTCAGTGTCTGAAAGGAGAAGAATACCAAGTCATTCATTGGACCACCTTCAGTGAAGATGTCTGCATGATCTCCTATGTCAGTGTCTGAAAGGAGAAGAATACCAAGTCATTCATTGGACCACCTTCAGTGAAGATGTCTGCATGATCTCCTATGTCAGTGTCTGAAAGGAGAAGAATACCAAGTCATTCATTGGACCACCTTCAGTGAAGATGTCTGCATGATCTCCTATGTCAGTGTCTGAAAGGAGAAGAATACCAAGTCATTCATTGGACCACCTTCAGTGAAGATGTCTGCATGATCTCCTATGTCAGTGTCTGAAAGGAGAAGAATACCAAGTCATTCATTGGACCACCTTCAGTGAAGATGTCTGCATGATCTCCTATGTCAGTGTCTGAAAGGAGAAGAATACCAAGTCATTCATTGGACCACCTTCAGTGAAGATGTCTGCATGATCTCCTATGTCAGTGTCTGAAAGGAGAAGAATACCAAGTCATTCATTGGACCACCTTCAGTGAAGATGTCTGCATGATCTCCTATGTCAGTGTCTGAAAGGAGAAGAATACCAAGTCATTCATTGGACCACCTTCAGTGAAGATGTCTGCATGATCTCCTATGTCAGTGTCTGAAAGGAGAAGAATACCAAGTCATTCATTGGACCACCTTCAGTGAAGATGTCTGCATGATCTCCTATGTCAGTGTCTGAAAGGAGAAGAATACCAAGTCATTCATTGGACCACCTTCAGTGAAGATGTCTGCATGATCTCCTATGTCAGTGTCTGAAAGGAGAAGAATACCAAGTCATTCATTGGACCACCTTCAGTGAAGATGTCTGCATGGTCTCCTATGTCAGTGTCTGAAAGGAGAAGAATACCAAGTCATTCATTGGACCACCTTCAGTGAAGATGTCTGCATGGTCTCCTATGTCAGTGTCTGAAAGGAGAAGAATACCAAGTCATTCATTGGACCACTTTCAGTGAATATATCTGCATGGTCTCCTATGTCAGTGTCTGAAAGGAGAAGAGTACCGAGCTATTCATTGGACCACCTCCAGTGAAGATGTCTGCATGGTCTTCTATATCAGTGTCTGAAAGAAGAGTACCAAGTCATTCATTGGACCACCTCCAGTGAAGATGTCTGCATGGTCTTCTATGTCAGTGTCTGAAAGGAGAAGAGTACCGAGCTATTCATTGGACCACCTTCAGTGAATATATCTGCATGGTCTCCTATGTCAGTGTCTGAAAGGAGAAGAGTACCGAGCTATTCATTGGACCACCTCCAGTGAAGATGTCTGCATGGTCTTCTATATCAGTGTCTGAAAGAAGAGTACCAAGTCATTCATTGGACCACCTCCAGTGAAGATGTCTGCATGGTCTTCTATGTCAGTGTCTGAAAGGAGAAGAGTACCGAGCTATTCATTGGACCACCTTCAGTGAATATATCTGCATGGTCTCCTATGTCAGTGTCTGAAAGGAGAAGAGTACCAAGTCATTCATTGGACCACCTTCAGTAAAGCTGCTTGCGTCATCGTCTCCTATGTCAGTGTCTAAAATGACGTCGACTGAATGTTTGAAAACATGCTACGACATGATAGTTTATACCATTGCATACGTTAAAAGTGTTCCTTAAGTCCCCTACTTTGAAAAAAGAGTACATAAATATTATCTTCAATACAGCATATGTTTCTTTTCCCTGAAAAAAATGGCCAGGTGTCCCATATTCCTCAGGGTATTGCTCACTTGCTGCCTGTATGGAAGGACACTACTTCATTGTCTGTTATGTATTGTTTTCTTACAGAAACAAACATGTATGGACCAATTTAGAAAGGAAGGAACTTTATCAGCAGTTATAAAAGTTAATAAGTGAGTATGTAATCCTAAGGTCAATCCGAATGTGCTATCTCATCCATCCGGAGAATGTTTACCACAAAATAAAATGTTTAAAATTTATAGAATTCCTTTCCACTAGATGTCTATGGTTTTGTTTTTAAGGTGTGGTTGATTCAAATATTTAAATGTTTCTTGTCTATAGACCCTGTTAAATATATATAAATATAATTTGTAATCATTCAAAAGAAATACTTTTCTATTTGCATAGATTAGTTTGGTTACTATTGCGCAGTTTTTCAAAGAATTAATTTCAAACCAATGGGCTAGTACTTTTAAAATTATATGCTCTTGTTTTAGGGCAAAGAGATGGTGGGCATAGAAAAACTTGGGTATTTTATAGAGTTACAGACATGCTCACAAAACCAATATGATATTACACCAGCTCACTTACGATATATTTATTTGTAATATTTTAAATAAAATGTTGTACAAAAGGAACATTTAATGAGGCTTTGTTGCCAATTTTTCTCATTGCAATACAAACATGTTTATAGAATGAATGAAGTTACGTCTTAATATATTTAAAATAAATACCTGAATGTCCATTTTGAAAGTGTCATTATGTCCGTGTCATTATTCTGTGGGAGACTCAATTCATCATTTCATTGAAACATATTACTATAATAAGGGCTTCCATTATTATAATTATCATTATTACTATTATTATTATTATTAATTTAGAGAATCCTATTTTAATGAGACCGCTCTATTTTCTTTTATTGACTTTCACACATCACTCACTCACCATTCTCTTGCTCAAAACCTTTTAGATCCTGAGAAAAAAAAATCTTAACTCAGGATCATCATGTAATTTTTGTTTAGCAATTGTTATGTTATTGAGGTTATTATATCGCAATACTATAACCAAAATATATGTCAATTATTTAGTTAGATAAGTTTAAGGCTATTTTCACAGGCCATTACAATAAGTCAAAGATAGCTAAGTTGTAATTATATCAAATTGAGTTGGTGCATGTCTGTTACTCTTTCAATCAAAATCCACTGTACCGATTGTGCTGAAATTTCGCATGAACATTACTCGAAGGTCCGGTTAACATATAAGTACATTAAAATTTATTTCCACCCTTTTGTTTCAAGATGGTGTCTGCAACACACTATAATATGGTGTTTTTTTCTCATATTCTAGTTATAGGATTTTCATCGGGCCCACTTTGAAATGTTTGTATATATAGATGAAACATAACAGCCACCTCGAAAGAAAATAGCGGATGTATAAAAATACTTTTTAGCCCGTTCAGAGCTCTAGCTCCTAAACTATGGGAAGCCAGGTCGTTGCCTGTTATAATAATATTGTTATAAACTTGTTGGCTTACGATAATCAGGGGGCGAAAGCATGGCTGTAACCAATCAATTTAGGCATGAATTCTCAAATGTGTATTGTTGCTATCTGCTTCTAAATCAATCAATTACGTTATTTGGATTATTTTTTTCACCGTGTCTTACTGTCAGGACTATATGCATTTTGATTGAGGTATACGGTAAAGATGAGGAAGGAATTCAGAGAAAATTAACCAAATTTGCATGGAGAGGAATTGGGAAACCGGTTAGTAAAAACACACTGTCTACACCTGGTTATGGTTTAAAACTCCGACCTCCCCGTTACTGGTAAGTCAGACTAGATAAGGCTAACACTTAGTGCACGTGTCAAACGATGCTGGTGATGGTATATTAAGTCTGTTTCTATCAATACGTCGCTTTCAATACAAGTAAGAAATGGAGAAAGCCACTGGATTTTCTTACAATGGTGAAGATCACAACCTGTTGTTGATAATCTTCATTAACGCAATAAACCAGCCCCGTGGTGTAGTGGTCAGTGCATCTAGTGGTCCCAGGTTCGATTCCCAGCTGATACCTTGGGTATTTTTTTCGAAAGAGAAACTACCCCAACGGTCACCGGGTTTGGTTAATTAGGCTCAAGTTATGTTTAAGTGTTTCCGCAGCCTCATACTCACTATCATCATCACCATCATCTCATCTCATTGGTACACGGAAAGGATGTACCAATAGTAAGTTCGGGCGTCCCCTCACAATGGTACATTAGTACTGGCTAATCTTTCCACAAACTGGTATACGAGCTATGCAACCCAAGCGTGCTATATAATATTATATTGATGGAACAGATCAGTCGCTCATGTAGTTCAAAACGATAAAGGTCAAAAACATTTGAAGAACCAACTGCGTACAAATACTTCGAATGACAAGCGATGTACCAGTTCAGGTCTGACGAAACTTTTTGACAGTGCGTGTGTCTGTTTTTTCGATACTTTTCGGAAACATTCTTTCACGTGCCTATGAGAGTTTAGAGAAGAAAAAAAGAATATTGAATCATTTGTCATCATTATTAATTATAGTTAACATACTAATTTTATTTTCAGAAAATATAAGCATTTATATAGGCTGTCCAGCCCCTAAACAAATTTGTTAGAAGAAAAATCTAATTTTAAGGTGATGATGATGATGATGATAATAATAATAATATGTGCAGTTGTTATCACGTGGGCTAAATATCAGGCTCATTTACTCTGGTCTGCGGTGCCAGAGAGGTTGGAGTTTGAATCCCAGCCGAGTGTACTGAGGATGTATTTTCATAAATCGATTATATCTCTCTTTATCTATAGGTATATTTCTTTCTATCTATCTATTTCCACTCCAATTTGGGTGCATTTTCTCTAAATCCCTAAACCAATAGTGTAATTAATGTAGGTAAACCGATAGGGTGAGAATTAATAATAAAACAATATCCTCAGAGCCGTCTCTCCAACGACGCTACGGGAACAAAGTGGATCCGACGTACTATAATCATCCATCATGACATTGGGCCCGACCATTAACGGGTATCCGATGTGAGCGTGATTGTAAGGCTCGATGGCCTGTCCCATCATATCTCTGAGGATGGCGAACTCCTCGGGAGAGTTTATGACGGCCAGATATCCTCCCTCCCCCTCGCAGATCCTGTTGGCGTCCTGCCAGGAGCGCAGCGTGCGGTGGTACAGGAACTCATCGATGCCGTGATAGTTGGTGTACATCCTGGCCAGACACATTGGTACCACCGCCACTAGGAACGCCACTAGGCCACTCATGGACGTCATCACCTAATAGACACAAAATTTACAAAAACACACGCGTCTTACTTAGGGGTAGTTCATAAACCACGTAACGCTTTTTTCTTACCTTTTTAGCCCCCCTCCCCAATGTAACACCATGTTGACGTTTAGCCTGGTGCCCCTTCCCCCTCCCTCCAACCTGTGTTCGTAACCTTTCTCACAAAGAATTAATGTCATGTTTTTCAGAGGGAAGTTTGTAATACTAAAGGAGGGAGTCAGAATTAATACTTCTTAAAATCCATTTTAAATCCTGATTATAAATTATTTCAGAGAGTATTATTATTTATACAGACATATAGACGTCGAGTACTAATACCTCAGGTTCGTGAGAAAAAATCTCTGTTATATTTATGTTATGAATGCCAGGTTTGCGATCTGAGTAAGAGCCAGAAGGCACTACTATGTGCTGAATAGGATGGCCCTTTTCGGTAGTGGCGCTACATGATGATGTTATAGTGTCCACAAACGATGCTTGACGCTGGGGGAAGACATCTTTCTTAATAATATGCACTTTTTTATAGTCATATTATCATCATATAGAGAGCTAACTAAACAATTTTAGGTATACCATTTTTCTAAATTATATTTTGGATTAAAATACAATTTTACTTTAGTTAACTTATCAATTCCTAGACTCATGTTTCGTTCCAACATCGATCATGGATCCTGGGCTCACTCTCGAAATGACTAGATGGCCAAAGAAGTGGAGATCGGGGTTCGAATAACTGTCGGGTGTACTTACAGTGGATTTCCTTAAATGGTTTTATATTCTTTCTCCACGTTAATGAGGGTTGATTACCTATAAAATTCTACCTTCCTCATTTATACTCCATTAGATGAATATAATAAAAATAACTAGAATAACTACAATTTTACTATACCACCATATAAAATATTTACTAAAAAGGTAGAATTTTAAAGAAAATCTACCAGTATTTGCATGGAGAGAGAGAGAGAGCGGGAAACCATTTAGGAAAAGCAACCCTCAGTAGACCTGACTGGTATTCGAATCCCATCTCCCCAACATCGGCCGTCCAGTCTACTGAAAGAATGACAATTTAGACAATGAGGCCACCATAGCGTATGTATAATAGTTGCATTTATCATACACATTAATTTATCAGAAGGGAAAAGGTATAGACTTTAATACACTTAACTTTTTTTAATGATATTTGAAGCTTTAATTTTCATAACATGCTGTTGGTACGAAGAAATAACAGTATTGATTAACATCCTCAAACTTGCCTTGAGATAAATTATGTACTTTTGCTTCTTTCCATTTCACTACATCTTTTTGAGACTCTTCCACTATTTTTTCTTGATATCGCTTTTTATACGCAAGCAATGATCAAGTCTTCTCTTTTTGAAGACATTATTTTTGTTTTTGTAAACACAAGCGATAATTTACGGCCTGTGTAAAAGAATGTGCATTAGGCGTTTAAATTATACTCAAATTTAACTATTCTTATAAATTAAGGCCGCTTCGACTGACATATTGGACAAATTTAAACAAGTGCGGTGAGTATAAACATGTCACTGTCATGTGCATGAAAATATGAGTTTTCGAATGTGCTTGGTGCTCCTAGTCTCAGGAAGACAATAAAACCTAGGTGCATTCGAACTATTAATAGATAAAAATTAGGCCGAAGTGATAAAAATGCATTTTAAACGCCACAGATATTCGTAAGTTATCTATAAGTATGTTTATCAAAGCTGAACATATGAACAATAATATCATTTTTGAACATTAGAATTTGAGTATAAGTTCTGTGTTACGTAACACGTTGATGTACCCCACCTTCCCCCCATGTAACAGCATGTAGACATTAGAGCTCACGCTTACGCCCTCAAAGCGTTACGTGGCTTATGGACGACCCCTCCTAGAGGTAATCTACTCGCATTTTCACCCAGCCAAGATTCGAACCCCGACTCCCCGTCTTTAGCAGGCCAATCTAACACCAGAGTGACGGCTGAGACTATTCGGCCACTGAAGCGGGTAATCTGCCAATTAAGGGGTCTGGAAATTAAAGTTAGTCAATGTAAGGACTAATGTAGTTTCTATGATAAAATTGTCAAAATAAATAAAATATCGCTTCAGTAGATAAATTTATTTTTATTTATTACATATGGTGACATCAACAGTCCTTGAATATTTTCCATGGTCATAGTGGTGTTTCATCTGAACTTTTTTCACTTCATTTAAAAGGTTTTAGTACAATACGCCCAATGACGAATATAAAAATAATAATATTTAACACCGCGTCTTACTACCCGTTCGGGTTATACGCTTTAAGTACTAATTACTCTAATGGATTAGGAATAGGGAAGGTTGAATTAGAGGAAATGAACCCGCATTTGCGTGGAGGTAGAGTGGAAAACCATTTAGGAAAAACCAACCCCAGTTCACCCGACCGAGATTCGATCCTCGATCTCCCCGTCCTCAGCAGTCGAGCTCAACACGACAAGCGCGTTAGCCAACTACGCCACCGAGGCGGGTGAATATAAAAAGAACTGTTGATATTATGATGTGTAGAAAATTAAATTAGTTCTATTTAACGGAGTAAAAATTATTTTTTCAATGTAAAAACTGTAAAAGTGAAGATCCTATCTCGCAGTTCCTTCAAACTCACCTTAATGGGGTAGAAGGGAGTGACGTATAATTTAGACAGGAACCCGTATAGATGAGCAAGTGGACTGATAAACTAACGGCCGGGAGACAGAGTGTTGTGCTTTTTATAGATCTTAGTTCATAAGTATTGCAATGGTATAGTCATTAGGTTTGGAAAGTGTAGTTAAACACCCCACATCTAAAAACAAATAGTCATAAAATTCAACAATTAGATATATATTTTTTAGCAATGTTTTAGTCCAAGCCAATGTACTCGTGATCTAAGCGTTACGCTAACTACTTCTGGATTTATAGGTACAGAGAGGTCGGGGTTTAAATCCCGGGTGAGTATATTGATGGGGTTTTATTCCTAGATGTGTTCCCCAACCTCACTTCGCGAAACTGCAGATACATTTTCGTGGACAGAAAGGGTGACAAATGAAGAAGTCTTAAGAGAGTGGGTGAGAAGAGAACCATTTTGGATGTGATTCTTCAGGTACAAAGCAAACTGGATCAGACACATACTTAGGAGGAAATGTTTTCTGCACGTTTTAAGAGGAATGGTTGAGGGAAAGAGGAGCTTAGGAAGAATGAGTATTAAAATATTGGATAATTTGAAGGAAAGAAGAAAATTCTGGGAGTTGAAGGAGGAGACAGAGGACATGGTGAAGTGGAAGTCTAAGTTCACTGACAAAAGGAATGTACCCGTCGTAAGACAGATCCCTTAGTAATGGTAGTAATAAATAATAATAATAGTGTAACTTATATATAACTTGGATATAAGCTGTATGCACATAGTACGAACGGATAGTGAAACGCGGTGGTAACAACAATTAAATGAACGTGAGTAAGATGGTGTTTACCTGGGGTATATATAATCTTTATCGGCCAACTAAAGAAACATTTTCAAAATTTATCTACTTACCTTTAAAACTAACTTCAAAACTTTGTATTTGTGAAAATGAACAAACTATCTCACTGTCCAATCAAAATATGGTAGAAGAATGGTTCCAATTATGTGCCAAAATTAAAAAGCAGGAAGGATTAATATTTATGTGAGCAGTTAAATTTTGACAAAAGATTGATTTGATTCGGATGTGAGGGGATGGGGATAGTTGATATTTTTATGATTGTAAAAACATCATTTTAATAGAAACAAAACAAAATATTTAAGGAGAAACGTAATCTTTTATTTAAAAAGAATGGCCAATAAAACCTCGAATAGAGAAACATTAAATTAAATTTACTAAATAAGAAGTATCTATTTAAAGTATTGTCACATAAAAAAAATTGCTTCTATTAAAAAACTGGACAAATATATCATATTACTTTTGTGTGTGAATTTAAAATGTGAATATAATGGCTTGGAAAATAGTAGCCACAAATTAAATATTGCTTGTGCTGTGATAAAGTCTTTTAATAATAAATGGTCATTAATGCATAGAAAATATATGCAAACTAAGTAGAATGGTATACAATAAAATTAGAATTTGTTTTCTATGCGGAGGCATTTCTCGTAATTTTTGCCTTTGCTGAGATAAGCCTTTGCGAAAATGTGCTTTCTTTTCTTTGCATCACTTCTATAAATTCAGCTTTTACATTAGTTTTTTTTTTTTGCTCCACGTCTTACTACTCAATTAGGGTAATTAGGTGCATTTTTTTAAATAACGGGTCTTACTACGCCTATATACTAATTACACTAATGTGTTAGGGATTAGGAAGGTATAATTTAGAGGAAGCGCACCCGCATTTTCATGGAGGGAGATATTAGGAAACCATCTAGGAAAACCATTGAGTAAAACCTACCCTCAGTACACTCGACCAGAATTGAACCCCGATATCTCCCTTTTGGGAAGTCTAATACAACACGAGAGAAGCTCGTTAGACCAGACATTTATAAAACGTTACTATTTTATTATTGTTGTTGCCCACTTTGGTGGCCGCGTGGTCTAACGCGCTACTCTGGCAGTAGACTAAACTGCCCATGATGGGGAGATCAAGGTTAGTATCTCGGTTGAGTGTACTGAGGGTGGTTTAACCAACATGGTTTTCCACTCTCCCTTCACGTAAATGTGGGTACACTTTCTATTAATATAACCTTACTAATCTCTAAAAACCATTAGCGTAGCTAGTACATAAGCGTATAATCCGAACTGATAGTAAGACGCGTTGTGAATGTGGGGAATGCCAGGCCTCCACCGTGGTTCGGATCCCACGTTAAACTGTAGGTCCTCCATTTCATCTCACAATCACCCTACCATTACACATTAGCGTAAGTGCGTATAACCCGAACGGGTAGTAAGACGCGGTGCTAATAATAATAATAATAATAGTAAGACGCGGTGCTGCTTCATAGGTATTGATAATATACATTAAAAGTGACAACTGCAGAAAACATTACCTGCTGCATGAATACGTAGAATTAGATCTATCAGCTCTTCTAGCTGTCAGATTAAGGTCCTTCATATTAAGATTGTACTGTACCAGTCCTGCTATACGCACTTAAATACTCCAACCAAGTAGGAAAAAACACCCTCATAACACCCGGTAAGTGTTCTGACCACAACCTCCCAGTCATATCGCTGATGTCCCATCTAAGACCACGCCTCCTCTTTCACTTTCTCTTGACCCCTCGCAAAGAGAAGTATTGTAATAGTAAAAAAAAAAAGTTGAACTCTATTTCATGATAAATATTGTGACGTTTCATGGCCAACTAAAACCGAAAA
Organism: Timema poppense; assembly: GCA_902141375.1. Lineage (NCBI taxonomy): Eukaryota > Metazoa > Arthropoda > Insecta > Phasmatodea > Timematidae > Timema > Timema poppense. The sequence goes on from CABFOV010004252.1 coordinate 40,439, forward strand.
AGTTGTTTTCGCAGTGCCGTCTGTGTCTCCCTTCTTGGCCTAAAGTCAAAACTATTAGCGATCCGGTTAAGATTTGGTATCTAGCGTTTTCCCGAGGAGTCTATAGCATTAATTAAGGGTACATGGCTTCTTTGGTGCTGACTGACAGCTCACAGATGACTTCTGACAGTCAACATTTAGGTATATACCTAAATTTTGACTGTCAGAAGTGACAGCTGCTAAACATATGTTTTTGCAGATCATATGGTTCGGCGTAGGGATACATAATTTGGTCTAGTAACTTTTCAAAGCTGTCAGTCAGCACCAAAGAAGTCACGGGGCTACTGTAGTTTACTTAAAGATAACAAGAAATAAAAGGATCAATTTTCTCGAAATCTACTCTAACAATTTCGGTTAATATTTGTATCTAGGCACTGTCAAACACTAAATATAAAATAACAATTCTTAATTTCACATGAAAATGACCTTTAAAAAAGAATGAGCTTCCAATTTCTGCCCTATTTCCGCAACTATTTCCGATACGAAATGACTCATTATTATAAAGTTGAAGTACTATTAAAAATAAAAATATTTGATTTGATTTTTTTTTTTTATAAAACCAATAGTTTCTTAGCTCCCTAAGCAAATACAAACAACTATCCATTTTTTATAGAATTATTTTAAAATTAAAATTATTATTTTTATTAATTTATTTGAGGTATTTAACGTGCACTTTCTGAACCAATCGATTATATCAGCACCCGAGGATTTCTATGAGTGAGAGCGAAAGAATCTACCCATTTTGCCGGGAAAAGTACTTTCACATATATTACAGGGCACCCACGGCACCCACCTATGCTAGAGGTGTAACTAGGGTAAAGAAGTTGAGGCACGTGCCCCGAGGGCGAAATTCATCAGCAATATTAGTAACATAAGTTTAATTATTTTTACAATAAAAGTGGATTTTGATTTTATTAGTTTATAACGGTACTAAAAAAAGTAACCAGTTTTTTGTACACATATATTAATTCAACTAAATTTTAAAGCACAGTTTTCAAGGGGTGTCTTTTTTTTCTTTTCTTTTTTTGCCCTAGGAGCTATCAACCCCTATTAACCCTAGTTGCGCCTCACCAACTATTTACAATGTGAAATTACTTTTTATTAATAGCCACCCGCCTCGGTGACGTAGTTGTCTAACGCGCTAGTTGCGTTGAGCTCAACCGCCGAGGACAGGGAGATCGAGGTTCGAATCTCGGTCGGGTGAACTGCGGGTGGTTTTTCATAAATTGTTTTCCACTCCCCCTCCACGCAAATGCGGGTTAACTTCATCTAATTCAACCTCCCCAATTCCTAATTCATTAGAGTAATTAGTACTTAAAGCGTATAACCCGAACGGGTAGTAAGACGCGGATGCTAAATAATAAATAAAAATAATAAATATTAATAGCCACTTTGATCAGGCACACATCTGGGATTCCATTCCGAGGAAAAAGAGAGGTAGAGCTACTTTATTTTTTTTTAAAGGTGTGTATAGACAAGCAACAGAACATAGTAAAATAACACCATCGCGTATCCAGTGTGGACAGCACCACGTAACGACGCAACATTGAAGCATCCCATCAGCTGTCGGTCTTTTGGCGTCATATAAAAGAAATGGCACCATACAAACTGCTAGACAACAAACTGCTCGACAAGCTATAAAAAAATATTTGGAAGGCTGGGTGGGTCAAGTAGGCCGACACGAGTTGGACCAAGTGGTAAAAAAGCTCATGTATAGGAGTACAAAGTGATAGACAACCAAGCGGCCAACATGAGAGGACCAACTGCTGGACAAACATCGAGATGAATCCAGTTAAGAGTGGCTCAAGTGACAGACAAGTTATTTCAAAACTATCAAAGCTATAAACATGGTAGTAGTGGTTGAAATGACATTCCTGGACCACTTTCTCCCATAAGGTTAATTGAATGGGGTGGATCCCTTTCTCCTCTAACCTAACCTAACCTGACCTAGCCTTAACATGCCCTTAATTACACAAGAGTACCTTATATCTCTGTATTTGTCGTTCTGCCCCTTGCAGCCCTCTCCTTGCAGCCCACCTCCTTCCTTGAGTCTAGATTCCAGCCTCCACCCCGTACTCTCCTCCTAGACTTCAACCCCTTTTCTCACCATGCCCGCCAATTGCTCCTCTCCCCTCCTCGTAGTCTCCTACCCTCAGCCTTGATCTACACAAATTCCAGTCCCCATCCTGTACTCTTACCTCCTTTAAGCCCTACGAATTCCTGTATCCATCCTGAACAAGAGGTAGTCTGGCTCGATCATGACCGTGTTGATCCCATCCAGCTCCAATCCATCCTCTTACCACCCACCCCGCTTACCAACTGGTCCTTAAACATTGGCAGCTTAGATCTTGTACCTTAAACGATATGTCCTTACTGCTTACCACACATCCCTCAAAATATTTTGAAATGGTTTGAAACAGTACGAAATAATTATGCCTCATTCTCCACCCGACACCTTAAACTTTGAGACCATTCATCCTTTAACTTGCACATTGAGAGTCTGAAATGGGAACACTTTCTCTTTAAACCTGTCAGGACTTGTCTGCCTGCCTTAAACATGTCAAGATTAATTCTCTTAATCCTATCCTCTTACCACCCACCCCGCTTACCAGCCGGTCCTTAAAACTTGACAGCTTAAATATTATACCTTAAACCATATATCCATCATCTTACCACCCTCTCCTTGATATCTGATAGCTTAGATCTTATATCTTAAGCGATATATCCTTCCTGCCCACCACCCATCCCTCAAAATATTTTGAAACAGTACTAAATAATTATGCATCATTCCCCACCCGACACCTTAAACGTCTAGACCATTCATCGGGGTTCAATCCCAGTCGTTTGACTGAAGGTGGATATTCATAAATTGTTTTCCACTCTCACTCCTCGAAATATCGGATGCCGTTCCTTTAAATTCAACCTTACTCATCCCTAAACACATTAGCGTAGTTAGTAGACTATATAGGTGTATAACCCAAACGGGTAGTAACTCTCTAGTAGGTGTAGCGCGGTGCTAAAAATTAAAAATATGTAGCACTAAATATACAGGCTGGATATTAAAATTATCTGTTTGAAAAACAATAAAAAATCCTTTTTGTTGTCCTCGACGGTTTTCAACTCTTTCTTCATGGAAAATCGGGTACATTTTCCTTAAATTATACCCTCCTCACTCTTATCTATTAATATAAAAATAAGATAGTTCATACGTGTGGACCAGCGCTCAATGTTATTTGATGTTGCAGCCAGCGTTGCAGAATTAATTGCGACTGTTCAATTCGTGATATTCTTTTGTAAGGTCATCATTAGTTCGACTTATTTTCACCAACATTTTTACTTTAGCAAACCCTACAAAAATATGTCAAGAAGTGTGAGATTGAGCTGACGGGTTGGGGGGGGTGGGGGTATATTTGCGTACAAGCAAGGACAATCGTGTATTAAATTTACTCTACTGTCACTTAGCCCACTCTTAACTGGATGATATCAAAGATTGTCGAGCAGTTGGTCCTCTCGTGTCGACCGCTTGGCTGTCTATCACTTTGTACTCCTTTACACGAGCTTGTCTAGCGATTGGTCCAAGTCGTGTAGGCCACTTAACCCACCCAGCTTTCCAAATAATGGTTTTCATTTTGTCCACCGGTTGGCTGTCTATCACATGGTCCAGCTCGTGTCGATCACTTGGTCCACGTCATTTCTTCGTGTCAAGTAGTTGGCTGTCTACCACTTTTTCCTCTCGTGTAGGCCGCTTTGTTGTCTATCACTTTGTCTGCTCCCAAAAGAAATGTTACGCGCTCATGTTACACCACTTTTTTAATGTCTGGAAGGAAGTGTGTAACTTCCCAGAGCGTCTCAGCTTCTAGTCATTTATAGTTGATCGTGACTATGGAGTAGAATAAAAATAATAGTCTACATTTTATCGAACTATCTTGAGCAAAGAAAATAGTATGGGCCACTAATGTATTTATTTAGCACCACGTCTTACTACCCATTCGGGTTATATGCTTAAGTACTAATCACGCTAATGGATTAGGAATTGGGAAAGTTGAATTTAAAGGAAGTGAACTCCCACCACACTAATACGGGTTCACTTCCCCAGTTCACCCAACCGAGATTCGAACCTCGATCGCCCCGTCCTCTTCAGTCTAGCTCATCACGAAACTAGCGCGTTAGCCAACTACGCCACCGAGGCGGGTCATGGGCTACTTAAGGTCCTACATATTATACAAATAATAAAGTGAGAAAAAATTACGCTTGGTAAGAAATTGCTGCAGAATTACTACAACAGATTAGTGAAAAAAAAAGGTTTTACTGTCAGCGCTTAGGCGGGAGGAGGGAAAAATAATTTAAAAAAAGTCGGGGTTCAGGAACAGGTAACAACTATAATATAATTAAATTTACAATAAGGGTCCTAAAATGAACATTTATTGTCTTTTTTTACAATATAAAATGCAATTTATATTTTGTTCCCTTTACATTACAGGAAGAGATTATATATATTATATATATACACGAAAGCTGTTGGTTTTCATTCATGAGTTTGCTTTACCTTTGGGACAAAAATCAAGTTTGAGAAACACAGAGCACTGTAAGTATTGACAATCTTCTTTCCCTTTACTAAGCATGATTGTCTTACTACGAAATATGACCTTCATTTTGAAAGTCTAATTCCTTTAGAGTCTACGGATGCTTTTCTGTGAATATTTTTAATTGGAAGTAACGAAGAGTTCAACTCACTCTGCACAGTTATTTAGTTTGTTTTTTTCTATAGGAAGTCTTACCTCAATTTCTTCGTCGAATGTTTTGTGCGGTGTATGCAGAGGAGGAGAAGTGGAGTTATTTCTTAAGAAGTTGTGTAGGGGGCTATTGTCAACATAATAAGCTCAGCTTTTTCGGGTTTTATAACATTGGCTTACGAGGAAATTAAAAAAAAAACGCTGATGCAATACCAAATACGATTTGTACAGTTATTTGTGCACGAAACAATCTGTAATTAAAATTTCTTTAGAATGATCCTTTAAGATAAGGTCCCGAAAACGGGTTAGTTAATTAGTAAGTTAAGGCAAATGCATCATCCCCAATTTTTTTTAAAAAGAGGGAGAGTTCCTTTTGTCTGTTCTCCAAAGGTTTCTCTTACTCCAACGATTTCGAAATTGAGTAATTACATATTACTGTTACTCAACTAGCAGATTAATTATCATAAGTGAGGATTATTTTAAAATATCTGTTCAGTATACTTCAGTTTCCATAAAGGCTGCGCTCATATCCCAGGGATGGAAAAGGAAGATTTACTGAAAGGCGTGTCTGGGCCTAGTGTCACACACTCAGTACAGAAGCATATGTTATAACCGAATAGTGATTATCTTAACTCACGTAACGTAAATAAACATAGTGTTTGATCGGTATTCACGTAACCTAACCATAAAAGAAAAATACAGTCAATGAATTTAAACTGTTTGAAAACTAATATTTTACTAAAATATAACTTGAACAGTTGGGGTTCATTAGTCTTCAAATACTTGCAATAGGAGCACATTGGAGCTATCAACTAAGCTTAACCTACTTAGGGCCGGCCGGTCTTATGACTATCGGATAAACATTGCTATTGGGAGGTTAAAGTTATCTACCAGATAAAAGTTATCAGCCGCTTTAATGTTTTACGTGTCTTATGAACTGAATTTATCTTCCAGATAGCTACATGTAGGATAAATATATTTTTATTCAGAACACGCTAGGTCGGTACTGTTTTTAATGGTGCGCGCATGCGTATAAGCCCTGCTGATAGCGCTACAACCTAGCGAGTGGTGACAACGCTCAACATTTGTTAAATAATGGCGGATAAACGAGTGCGAGAAAACAGATGTCGTCACGTGGGCGCAGAAGCTAAGTTGTCTTGCAAGTACTAATTTCGATGTCTGCCAAAATGTGGGCAATAGTTGGGTACAGCGTTTACAAAATTTCATTTATTGTGCTCACATTTTGATAATTTGTTCTTATATAAATATAACTCTACAAATAGCTTGTCAGTTTAAATAAAAGTGTGAATTAAATGTTCTAACTTTATATAATTAGAGCCCGGGTTTATGCTTACTAAACACGTGAACCAAGATTTTAACTTAAAAACAGATTTTGATAGGTGAAACCCCATTAAAAACCAGTGGCGGCTCGTGTATAGGCACTGCGGAACTGCAGCACCCCCTATTTCCACTTGATATTATCGATAACATTTAATATAAAGAATCTGTTTTTCTTTAATTCTTTATTTATTTTTGTAGTACAATATATATTCCTTAAGCTTAATGTCAGTACTTCAGTAGCCATC
>CABFOV010004253.1:0-24563 GCA_902141375.1 Timema poppense
CATCCTTCTAACTCCCCCTCTCCCACCTCATTTTTCTACTAATCTTTTTTATTAATAATTATTTTAAAATTTAAATAAACATTTTTTTAAATTTGTATTAACATTGTTTACTAGGAGTTATAAAATATATTACACAGCTACAAACAAACAAACAAACAAAAACTAGTTTGAATAACATTATTATTTACTGATTATTATGTTTCATATTTTAATTAAAATCACATTTTCCCAGATATTTGTTGTAATTTACCAAATTCCCGACTTATTCCCGTTTTTCCCCGATCACTTCAAATTCCCGGCTAATTCACGTTTTCCCTGATTTTCCAGGTAGACACCCTGTTAACTAAGTAACTACACATTTACTACACTTTCCACCATGTGTGCCCATGCTGCAATTTCAAATATATAAACCATGGAACCCCAAATTTGGAGATTTTAGAGGAATCGTTTCATGTGTGATGAAAACTAAGTTTTCTCAAAATTGTCAAAATACCAGGTTCCACACCTATTTAGGATGATTTTAGGCAACTAGTACTACAATCCCCACAAGTATGTTCGTGCCGCACTTTCAAATATACAAATTGTGACACATTAAAATGGCGATCGACAGGGCTTTCATATGTAATGAAACTCAAAGTTAATTTTTTCAATATTCTCAATAGGACCAGTTTCCACAGCTATGAAGGAGAGTTGTACTCACAAGATTCAAAACAATTCCAGATAAACCATTTTCTCGTGTCACAGATTTGAAATAGAAATGTTGGCGAATTAAATTTAATGATCTTTAAAAAAAACTATACTCGTATATTCATGTCATCTATGAGCCTTTTTAAAAATTAATTATACTTACCCTCTGGTGCTATCTATGAAATTTTAAGAACTACACCTCTGATATTGCACTATCTATGATTCTCTTTTGAACTATACTTGAGCCTAGTTTAATTTGTTTCTCCTCTTTCGGCTAAAAACGGGAACGGCCAGGCTTGTGTTCCATCACCGTAAAGGATGTATTTTATTAAGACAAAAATGCTGTATTATATTTTTTTAACTCTAATAAAATCTTTTACCAAGGGAATGAAAAAGTATACCACAACCCCGTAGTTATGTATGGAAATCCAAAAGAATGTAAATAACAAAAGGGCATACCTTTATTTCTTCTTTGATGAAGGGAAAATTTAAGAGGCCTAATGTTGCGACTGTATCTTTATAAGCCAATAACTTTGATGTCTCATTATCTTCATCAATATCTTCACATTTCATGATTGAGATTATACACTCAAATTGAAAAAATAAACCTCAATTAACTATCATAAATGGGTTGACCAATGAAATATTAAAAAAACATTCACACCATATAATATGAGCACAACATTGTTTACATAGTAATATTATATATCAATCCTTTTAATAAATTATAAATATTTACTCGTTTTAACACTAAATTTTTTGATCATTTAAATAGCGTATAACTAAAATTCAAGTATTCAGAAGAGATGCGTCCTAACAATACGCTAAAATAGCGGGTTGAAAAGCTCCACATCCACAAATCACAATAAACTAAACGTTTTTATCCAACATTGGAAAAATTAATTAAACCAACAATATAATATAGTTCCAAAATGAATCATAGATAGCGCATGAAAGCAGATTTGGTTATAAAATACATCATAGGTACCGCCACAAAAAAAAAATCCAACCAAAGAAATTATAACCAGATATGAATGTATTGAGAAAGTAAATGATTGATTAATATATATTTACTAAGCATAATTAATGTAAATTATCGTAATTGAGACAATTGTTTTAATCTGCGGTACGAAAATGTGGTTATTTCGGGCACTTTAAGAAAATACGATATTTAAACTCACATAAGAGATGTAAATAATTCTCTAAAATAGCCAAGTTTAAGGTGCCAGAGTTTCTATATTTGAAATTGCCCCAATAAACTAACAGGTTTTTTTAATCCCTCATTGCCTTTGAACTTAAATCAGACGTGCAAATATTCCTCTAAAATCGTCAAGTTTAAGGTACTACAGTCTGCGGTAAGAACATTTAGTTCTTTCGGGCACTTTAAGAAAATATAATATTCAAACTCACACTAGACATGCAAATAGTTATCTAAAATCGCCAAGTTTAAGGTGCCACAGTTTCTATATTTGAAATTGCCCCAATAAACTAATAGTTCTTTTTATCCCTCATTGGCTTAAAACTTATATCAGACATGCAAATAGTAGTCTAAAATCGCCAAATTTAAGGTGCCACAGTTTCTATATTTGGAATTGTTAGGTAGTACTAGGTACCTAAAACAACCCTACATAGTCGTTGAACCTGGATCATCTGGAAATTTTGAGATATTTTACTTTGAACTTATATCAGACATGCAACTAGTCTAAAATTGCCAAGTTTAAGGTGCCACAGTTTTTATATTTGAAATTGCGGCACGAGCACACTTGGTGGTGTAGGTAGTACTAGTATTAGTAATAGTATTATGAGGCTGGCTGATGACTGTTAAAAGTAAAATATCTCAAAATTTCCAGAGGATCTAGGTTCCACGACTATGTAGGGTTGTTGTAGATACCTATAACAACCTACACCACCAAGTGTGCTCATGCCGCAATTTCAAATATAGAAACGGTGGCACATTAAACTTGGCAATTTTAGACGACTAGTTGCAGGTCTAATATAAGTTCAAAGTCAAATATCTCAAAATTTCCAGAGGATCCAGGTTCCACATCTATGTAGGATAGTTGTTGGTACCTAGTACTACCTACATCACCAAGTGTGCTCGTGCCGCAATTTCAAATATAAACACTGTGGCAGCTTAAACTTTGTTATTTTAGACTACTAGTTGCATGTCTGATACAAGTACTAAGTCAAATATCTCAAAATTTCCAGAGGACCATGTTACACGACTATGTAGGGTTGTAATCATGTGTTTTAAACGCATTTATTAATTATTTACTTATTTTTATTATGGTTATATCTGGTTTAAGCGCATTTATTAATTATTTACTTATTTTTATTATGATTATATCTGGTTATTATTTCTACTGTTGTCACCCTGCGCATATCCTGTTTCCACCCAGAATAAATGTTTATGAGGTTGTGGAAAAGTACAGTTCGCTTAATAAAATAATTTTTTGAATGTGACAGATCAGTTATAGCATTGATAAACTATAAGGTATTTTGGTATCTACCATATATCGAACATGGAGCTATCAGTGGTTGTCTAAGGTACTAAACATCAAAATCAGCCCGATAGCGCTAAATTTAAATGTATTGTGGGAATTATATAAAACTCTAGCCACCCTATAAATGACAATTCAGTGTGAACAAATTTGATCATTCTATCAGCTTTAATTTGCTGAAACCAAATGTATTCTCTTTTTTTTTTACATCCTCTGTAACCTCGATGGTGTAGCTGAAAATAAACATGACTATTTTTATTTATTATTATTATTATTATTGGCTTTCTTTTCATACCTTTAAAACAAAACTAGTCCTACATTATAGGCCTATAACAATGTTACTCATTTCATTGCAAGGCAATCATTTAATAGCCAACGTACCCGTAATAACAAATTTTTAAAAGCAACACTAAAATTCTGCTGCAAAATGAGGATAGAGAAGTCAAAATATAAAATAGAATTTGTATTCCTTTTTTCCAGATAGTAATTATATAAATCAATGTAAGCAAAAAGTTTTTAATCTGTCTTGATTTCAAACTGAATTTGTTTTAGTCATTTTTCAGTGGCATCACTGGCAAACAGTAGGTTTATCTCTATCATGAGAACAAAGATAATTCGTCAATTATTTATAGTTAGCAGGCATTGATTCAAAAGGTTTGAAATTAAAGTATGCACATATTTAAACTAATGGATTTAGGAATCAGAATGGAATAGTGACAAAGAAATTAATGTAAACTTATTATGTAAATAACATAAAAGTTAATTTAAGTCAGGTTAAATTACTTAGCAAATGTAAATAAGGTGTTAAATAGCCATTCAATCTGTTGTTCTCCATATTTAATCTAGTCTGAAATTTGCATCACAAATAGTAAAATTAGCACAAATAATCGCACCACTTACCAAGTGACAAATTATTGATACTGGGTGGTCCTCAAAGTGTTGAGTTTTCATATCTTACCAAATTACAGTAATACACAGTGGCGGCTCATGGGTTATTAAAATGGGGGTTCACAATACATAAATTGTGAAAATAAAATTTACAGGTACGACATAACGTACAGGTTAAAGACATTTGTGTTTCTAAAAGTAAAAAAAAACCTGAACACTCATGGGTAGAAAAACGGTAACATATTACTTTCTACAAAGGAATATAATATTACAATATTGCTTACAATTTATTTACCTTTTAATGTTTGTTTTTAACTGAAGTACAATTTTTGTAGATCAAGTCAACCCGCCCGTCTTTTTTAGACAAACAAATGAATAACATTTTAGTTGAATTTAAGTATGTAATTTTTTACCATTTTTTTCCAACTGTGAGTATGGCTAGAGCACTCAGTCTGTCCTCACTCATAGGGTTCCTTAAAAATATCTTAGCTAATTTTAAAGTTGAGAAGCATCTCTAGGCCTCATCAGGGATTATTGGAATAGTAGGAATAACAATTATTAACTAAAGTTTGTAGATCTACGAAAACGTAGTTTGCAAGTTATTTTCAATAACAAACTGTAGAAAACTAATGGCACCATTCATATGTCTGAAATCGGGTCTTCTGTAAATTAATCTTAGTTCACTTTCCAGACGATTATTTTATAAAATGGAATAAACATCTTTTGTTTGATCAACAAGCCGAGTTGGAAACTTTTTCTCGTACTCCTGAAATTTTTCAGTTTTGAACAGAGAAACAACAGTTTAGTGAGTTATAAAAGAAGATCTCTCTTTTACTTAATTCGTGATAACAATATATAATTATGTCTTAAGCTGCCACATTTCTATTTATGTGAATATTTTCTCTCTTCCTTTTCTTTGGTGTTTGCTCTGTTTTTTATATCTTCATAGTCACTGTGTCCATTCTTTTCCTTTATATTTCCATTGAAAGTTGGAAAGTATTTACATGTTTTCTAATGCTTGCAGCATTAATTAGTGTTTTCTAAAGTTGGTAGTATAAAACATCCACATATGGCTTAATATGGTGGGAAAAAACATCAAAATACCGAATCTTCCAACATACCCCGAATAGACCCTGCTTGATTTATTGATACAGCCTGTTTCGATTATGACTATTTTTCCCATTCATTCAGTCAAATGTTCCCTGTATTCTTTCACTATACTGATGGTTTGATTCTTGAAAATCTATCTGGTAGCTGAATCATGAGGTATATTTTTTCTAACAGTTTCATCTAGAATAGTAATCCTATGTGTAGAGTTACTGAAAAAGTTAGTAATATCACTTAGGTTGGGTAAAAAATATTCAAACTTGTTTATTCTGACTGGTTGGTTGGCCGACAATCACATTGAGCTGATGTGCATAGCAATACACAAAATGTGCATTCTTGTGGGCATGTTAAACAATAGCCTGGACACCACCGGGGTGACCCCTCATCACGTTTGTACCATCGTAGCTTTGGGAAATCTATGTCTCGGCTTTATCTTCAACTTTTTCCAAACTAGCCTGAATATATCCAGCAATAGAGTCTGCATTATGTCCAGGGGGATTATTAGTGAATTCCAAAATTATCTCAACTGTTTGTCCATCAATTAAAATGTATCGAAAAACGACAACCAATTGGTAAACGGATGAAACATCAGTGGTTTCTTCGGTTATCACTGAAACAAAACTTGCTTTTGATATTACATTTTTTATGTGGTTTTTGCAAACACTGAGCATACAGTTTAATAAATTGTTTTCAATATCTCTTGATGTTCCTTTAAAAATAGTGGCACTAGTGAGATGGTCTTTTAGAGATGAATAAATCTCTGCTGAGAAGTTTATAAGACCTCTGAAAACACCTGGATTTAGTGAATCACCACATTCATCAAGTCCTCAAATTGCGAGATCAAATAAATCGCAAAACAGAGTACACTCAATAATTTTTTAAATAACATAAAAATTCTTTATTACTTGCTCATTGTATAGTTTAATATTCGATCGAAATGCACTGTTGAGCTGATGGTGAATATCAACCTTTCATAGCAAATTAAACTATAACATGGAATTTAAATGTGATCGTGAGCATTCATATTTCTTTATTTTTTGAGTTAAATGTGATAAGTCAATGCATAATAATACTTGATTAACAATTAACCAATTATTAAGTTAATGTATTTGAAAAAAAAAACTGTACGGCGCACCGCACAGACTTTATTGCTCTTTTACCTAAAAATTGACTAATTTACTTAAAACTCGCAAGATGTGTTAAAATAATGGACATTATTGCAACACATTCTACAAACTAGCATACATGAAATGATACATAGTCTGGACTGTCTGGTACAAACACAATGTGAAGGGAGAAGCATCTCTGTCAAACAAAGATCATAGCCATTCATTTTCGATTTCAAAGTCCTACGTAAAAAATATAAATATTTGTTTATAGCTTGAAAATATATTTCCAATAAAAGATATCTATGTTTAATGGTCGTTTTAGCAATGATTAGTAATGAATTGAAATAACTCTACAATTAAATGCGCTTAGAATAATTTTAAGCAACATTGTAAAAAGTGAGTATGGAATAAATCTACATGGATTTTTTTAAACTGGGTCTCTTAAAAAATATTATAATTAATACTATGCCATATATTAAAACATTCAGTTTTTAAAGAATTTTATTTGGCCACATTTCCAATAATTAAAGAAAGATAAATGTCCTCGCCATTATTTACTTACCATACAGAATGCAAGATTAGGGTGTGTGTGTATGTGTGTGTGTACGTGCACGCTTCCCAGTGTTATGATATATTATTCTTTACTTTCAGTGTTGTCAGCAAAATACTTTATATAAGAGGCCTTCTGCTATTAGCACTGCACCATTGTCAGCATTTCACTGCCCTAAGATTGTATACTGTATTATCTTTGTCATACTCTCAACTTTACTCTGAGAATAGTCAACATTAACAAGTATTGTTTTAATGCTTTTGTTTTGGGCATTTAAACTGCATCATTTCCAGAAACAATTGATTAAATAATCATAGCTTTTAATTTGTATATTTTAAGGGACAATTTTACTATGGAAAGTGTAGTTTGGAAATAAATGCAACCGTATTAGTGTAAAGAAAGGATGGGAAAGCCCTCTTCAGTACACACGAACTATATCGAACCTTGACCTCCAAGAAATGACAATATAGTATGTTACGCACCTTACTCCTAATACCATAGGAGCATTGGTGTGGGTGTACCCGCACATGACTTACAAACTAACTTTACTATAGAAAAAACTGCAAACACAACACCAAGTTACGCATCCATCAATTCAACATCATGGGGAGGAAAGCTGCTGTAATACCTTTAATAATACCAATAAATATGTAGTATATATTTATCCACTACGGAAATTGAACCCAGGAGACCTAATTCATTAGAATGAGTAATGCTTAAATGACCAGATGGCATTTCAAGCCGATTATTTGATTTGATTATTAAATAATTGGAAAGTTAATAGATTAACTCGATTATTCACAATCCTATTAATCGGTGAAAATAATCGATTACTCACATCAAAATAATTGAGTAATCGGTTAATCTACTATAATCGCCCATCCCTAAAATATGCCAATAGCATCATTTTGCCTTAAAACTAAACTACCCCCAATATAATTTCTGAGGAAACGCATGTCTTTCGGAGAAAAGCTTTATCTTCGCCCTCTCTCGTTTAACTGTTGCCAAATCATCTCGCTCTCATTTGTGTTAGGGTGATGTGCTGGGGTAAGAAGTGGCTACTGGCAACCTCGATTAACCAGTATTGTGAAACTTGTCTTATATTTTAAGAGAACTTGACCACACAAAAAAGCGAGAATGACAACGGTGTTTCCAAATAGTAACCATGCAGGTCCCTCAACGATTATATCCACTGTAGCTCAAATTTCTAATTGTAATAAGTTATATATTATGTATATAAAACAGAACTAACAACAATTCATAAATCATGTTCAGCCGTTTCGTAGGTTAAATAACTCGTCAACAATAGTAAAAATAGTAATTTTCAACCATAATTACTTTAAAATATTACCGGTACCATCTTTTAAAAAAAAAATTAAATTCCCCCTGGGAAATTAAAAAATCCTTATCAATATTTTAAGATTTTTTTTTTATTTCAAATCATGTAAACAAAAATCATTGCAAATAACTTAATTCGACCAGTGGTCTAAAGAGGACATGGGTCAGTACTCGTAATGTCCTCCTGTAATTTCTAATTACCATTCACACTTCTGCATGATGGTTTTGTTACTTGGTATATACCTACGAAAATCCAATAACAATAATATACTGATTGTGATCATCCAAGTTAATTTATTATATTTGGCCTCCACCACAGAGTTCTAACACGTAAAACCTTGAGCCTCTAGTAATTAGGAAGAAGAGGAAGAAGTCCCTCTTGTTAGATCATACTCGTCTAGATTACACTCAATAAATCTCCCTGGTTAGTTATAAGACTTTTATACTTAATCAATAGAAGGGGGATAGTACCCCTCTGTAACATTGGGTGATTTTACATCATACTATCCCCATACTAATCTTTAAGTCATACTACCCACTCCGTATAAAACCACAATATTAATTAACTTCCTGCAATAGTAAGCTTCTCTGTTGTAGTCAAATGTAGAATCCGTCTACAATACTAAGCCATATCAAACAAGAATAAACTCCCTGCAATCAATAAAATGTTCATGTACTTACCCTGTGTATCTTCTGGCTAGAACGACCTTCAAGACTGGACTGTGCTCGCCACGTCCTATATTGAAGAGTGGGACGAACGAGCCTTGGGGTAACTGCATATGGTGTGCCAAGTGATTCCAATGGGACTCAGGAATGATGCTCACAACAGTACTGGAATTACGACTAATCTGCTCCCTGCGGGAAGGACGGAATCTTCCTCCAAAACCGTGAGTGATGTGTGTACGTCATTGGTGCTCTGGTAAAAAAGATATTTTGTCAACACTGGTGGACGTGATGAAGAGAGGTCAGCCAATCTAAGCTTGATCGATGGCGTACGTGCTGATTTTCATACATCGAAGTGGCTGATGGGACGTCACCGACGTATAGGGACACCCTCATCCCCTGGCGACAAGAAATACTATTTAAGCTCAGTGATTCTGAAAACTTTTTGACTATTAAATTGGACGCATTCAGGAAAAGTCATGTCCTAGGATATTGTATTAGACTCGTCAGGATAAGTCCGGTCCTAGACTTTAACATTTTCAGAATGTTTTCGTAATCTCTATATATTTATTTCATCGATATTATTTTAATAGACTTGAACTATGGCTTGTTCAATTTTGAAATTACAGTAACGTATTTATTGGAATAAACCTGAATAGGCAACGTGAACTATTTTCTAAAATTAATATTGTTTGTAATATTTTGTAATGAAACACCTAATTCTTTTTACCGCCAATTAGGCGCTAGTGTCAGTGAGGTCACTGAATACATCAGGTTGCCATATTTTTGATCTAATCTTTGCTAAAAGTATTTTATTTGAATTGTCTGAATTTAGCTGTAATTGTAAACTAATTGACGATGTTTTCTTATTTTGAATTGTTTGGTAAGTAACGTTAAATTTTGCTGATGGATTGATTTGTAATATTTTTTAAATTATTTAATTAAATTTAACTGTGGTTTATCTAGACTTATTTTGTATGTTATATAATTTTTATTAACAAGTAGGGGTCTTGTTAACGTCTTTAGTTGTGACATTTAATAGTCCCGCGGGAGTTTGACCTATGGTCGGTAAGCCAAACTTTTGTGTTCCCCGAAATATCTGTACGATATTAAATTTAACTCCCCCCTTTTTTTTCGTATTCATTATAGCGTAGCAGACAACTTTCTTACCAATTTCTAAGATGCCTATTAGGCTATTTTCTTTTGTAGTCAATAAATATCTGACGACATTTATAAAGTAATTTGCTCGGATAGTCAACACTTTAGGTTGTTTTGGCGATATTCACTGTTGTGAAACTGACATCGTGTTGTTGGATCGAGTGGTTGTCTCTTCCAGACTGGCCTAAGTTAGTTGACTTTAAGAACATGTTTCATGTATGTAAACATTCGCATGATAGTACTGCGCATTTGTTTAATGTGATTTTCAACACAACCCTTGATGGATTTTTGAGGCCATGTAAATTATTGTTTAAATTGTTTTTATATTAAATAAAATATTCATATTGTTACCAAATTATTGCTGATGTCTTTCTTCTTTATAATATTGTAGCTTACCCCCTATAGTGGGCGGTAACACCTCTACTATCTAGTGGCCGACCATTCATCGGTAACTACATCTGTTTAGTATTATCACAGGATTGTTTTAACACGCGCAGCATTTGGGCTTACTTGGTATTAAGTAATAAACATTTTGAGTCGATTCTGATAAATCATTGTTATTCTTTTAGTATTTGTTTGTGTTGCTCACAGTGGACGATCACCTTCGACGATATTTACGATACATTGTCAGTTGAGCACTTGAGTCTCTAGCGAAAACTCCCGGGACAGTTACTGTGCACCAAAAATTCACTGATCATCTGGATGTGTAAAGTCCAGTGAACCAACAATAGTGATTGCTCTCCGCAACTCTGCGGAGAACAACATGTACTTTATGGCTCAACAAGGAAAGAGGGGGAGGGGGGTGTAAGGCAACTTACCGATGACGGCTCCACTTGAAATACGTCATCTTAGACTCATCGCTGCACCAGAGTGTTCTGTTATCAGATCAGGTTTGACAGCTCAGCACTACATTGTTAAAAGTAACCCCACTGAACACGGATCATCGACTCCGAGTTATACGTACATAATCATTTTGAGTCCCACATAAAACACGACCGTTCACGGTAAGATTATTCTCAATACCACCCACACATACCTATATACATAATAACACCTCAACTAATAGATTGGCAAAGAACACACCATCACTGGATGTTTGAAAATCCCTTCCCGTTAATGGCGAAATATTGTCATCCTTTATAAGATGGTTTGTCAGTTTACTATGTCTGTGGTTTCCTTGTTCACTTGGATAACCTTATTTTTTCTTCCAGTTCATTAGAAAAAAGGCCGAAATAGCTCGATCAAAAATGAAATATCAGCTAGGTCACTGTCAGGTTTAAACTTCTTACTTCATCTGTAACAATTCTTTCTCTCTTATCAAATTGTCATTAAATACCTTGAAAAAATAAGGAACTAACACACTTATATGAATTTTACTTTTCTTTATTTCTGTAAGTGTTTTGTTTTCCTAGCTGTTGTCTAAGCATCAAGCTACTGGACTTTGTTTAACTGTTAGGATTTCAAATTTATTTTATTCACATGTCTTTATAAAGTTTCTCTGTAAACCTCATCGAAAAAAGAATATCAAAACACTCCTAATGGTCAAGAGATTACATTTATAATCTTGAACTTGCGAAATGTTAGAATAAACAACAAGGAATACTGTCCACACAATTTGATCGGCCATTACGGGGGAACTATTAAAACACTCCGGTATCATGGGTTGCTTTCCCGTCACTATAGGAGTTTATCTTATTTTATTGCAGCCGTGACTCACTGCCCATTAAGATTATATGGACGGTAGAATTTAGAGTAAGTGTACTTGCATTTGCATGGAGGAAGAGTTGAAAACCATTTAGGAAAAAACACCCGACCTGTATTCGAACCTTATTCTCGTCATCGGTAGTCCAGTCGCTTGCGAGTGTGACACCTTAGACCATGTGGCCACCAAAGTGAGTCCTATTCCTAACCTTATGTTTGTTTTGGCCGATGTCTTCGGGAGTCAAAGGTGCCTGGTTTGATTCCCATGTTAAAGTGTTATTTTGTATGTATATTTAAAGAATTAGTTAAAATTTTATTAAAAATTGTATCAGTGAATTTAAAAAAAAAAATTGTTTCATTTCATTGAGCTTGTTTTTAATACAAACCAAATTTATCAGTCACCTGTCTTCACCTCTAAAAGAATACACCAATTAAAAATTACTTTTTTTTAATAAGTTGAAATAGTCACATTATAATTTATATAATTAGATATTTTTCTAAATAACAAAACATTTAAATGAATAATAATAGTAATAATAATGTAGTTTGTTTCAAAACAGTCATGTAGGCTGGAAGTAAGATTAACATACAGTGTTAAAATGACATAAAATAATTTAATACATTCCAAGTTCAGAAGAGGAATATAATTACATTGTACATTCTCAGCTATCAGTACAAAAGATTCTCAAAATTCTAAAACAATTTTCAAGCTCTTTTGATTGGAAAAATAGGCGATCTACGCCTTTACACACCAAT
This sequence comes from Timema poppense, assembly GCA_902141375.1. Lineage (NCBI taxonomy): Eukaryota > Metazoa > Arthropoda > Insecta > Phasmatodea > Timematidae > Timema > Timema poppense. Next base: position 12,459 of record CABFOV010004253.1, read on the forward strand.
AATAATAATTTGTTACAGCAACAAACAAAAGAAACACCTCGTTCTCACTGGTTATTTGTACGATGCAGGAAATTACACTTTACTTTATATACACAATCGTAATGTACAACAAACATTATACAAATAGAGTATAAAGCATAGTAGCTATTTATTCACACATTAATATTTATATTGTTTAGATAATGAAGTACCGATAAAAAAAAAATTATCACTCATTCACAAAAATATATCAAGACTGTATGTATTATATTGACACTTTTTTTTAAAGAAGATATAAAAAATAAGTGTAGGATCACAAACATCACATCGACAAAAGGTGACTATACTTATCTTAGGTGTATAAAGTGATACCACCTGTTAAAAAGTTGTAACCCTAGTACCAACCGCTTTGCGTATGAATAATGAAAAGTTAGTAGCGTTTATAACTCTCATATAAGAATCAATAATTGTTTGGCCGACTATAGATAACGCAAGCGTATTAAGAGGTAATGCTGTAGTATGTCGATAAGACCCTTTTTTGTACAGTCTCATTCTATACCTTGTAGGTACGTAACTATTTGGACCCTTTCCTTGTGACCTCAACTAAGAGATCCTCAACTCAGGAAACACTTCACTACACTATCAGACTCGCTACATTATATATAGTTTTAAACAAACGAATATTAGCAATTACTACATAACACGTCAAAGAAATACCAGGAATGTGTGATTGGCCATTTCTCATTTCAAGTCGATTTTTTTATCGTCATGTCCCACCACTCGTCGAGGTTATACTCATATGTATTAGTTATTCTGATGTGTTGGCGATAAGGAAGGTTGAATTTAGATCAAGTGTACCTGCATTTGTGTGGATGTAAAGTGAAAAACCACCCGAATGTGATTCAAACCGCGATATTCCTGTCATCGGTGGTCCAGTCTTTTTTTTTATGTATAAAGTGACGCCTTTGACCGTCAAAGTGGTTTTAAAGTCAGATTCAAATTGGGTTTGTTTAAAAACAAGTTTCAGTCGAGTATGTTTAATATAGAGCAATAACCGTAATGTAAATATTTCAAGACGAATTTCTATGACAGTTTCATGCATCAACTATAAACACATGCATAACTTGTATTTGTGAAAAGTTGTGATCAAAGAATCGTCAAATTCGACTCAATTATAGTATTCGCACATCCCCGAGAATACCTAAGATAATAATACAAGGCAAATCCAGTTAGTGCTGTTTGGATATTTGCAGAAAGACTACATTTTTAAATAAATTATTCTATTTCTATCTAATTCCGCATACCTTAGTCTACTTTTCTTATCCTGTGTGCTAACGATTTAGTTGATGTATGCCTTGTGACATCGAACGTCTGAACGTTTGCGCCCACACACCACGGATAATACACTGTATGTTGACTCATTTGACTGAGAACTGGCGGATCAACCCTCTCTGGGGCCCATACCCGACACCTGATGACTTTCACCTGTTTCTACAGCTTAAAAGAAGGTTGACAGCGAAGATGTGACGAAGAAGAACTGGCCAAAGTTACAGTCGGTTCGACCGACTTCTATGAACGGATTATACGAAATCTTGCGCCACGTTATGGAAAAATACCTCGATCTTGGTGATGATTATGTTGAAAAGTAGATTAAGGTATTAAATAAAAATAAAATCTACATAAAAATATATTCTTTCTTTAATTTTTCCACATGGTATTTTCTTCCCGAATGTGTCTCATATGTTTCTTAAGTCATGAAAGACCACACAAACCAAAATACAACAATGTTAGTTCTTATTTCAAATAATTTTACAAATGATTTATACGATGTAAGTTAAAAAAAAAAACATTTAACAAATAGGAGTGTGCAAAGCTCAAAAAAAAAATCAGCTTTGACTTCACTTAAAAAAAAATTTCAACTTGTTATTTGTGATAATAACTTGATATCAAAATAAAATGAAATATTACAAACACTTGTGCAATAAAACATTTTCTAAGTGATTTTAATGAATTCAGTTATATAAATAACTATATAGTAATTTTTCAAACAAAAAAAAATTAACTTCTATTTGGTTTTGAGAATATTTCATATTCAATTCGAAAAGTGGACTTCACACACCCATAGTAATATATAATATATGGGAATCAATTAACCCCTCAACCAAGCCCTGACCACACTCAATAATGATCACCTATTGGTCTTCTACCATAGCCAGCGCTTTTCTTAACAATCTAACTTATAATTTTGTTTCACAGATACAAACTTAGCACTAAATAATAAATAAAAAACAAACATGAACACTTAACATTTGGCACAATACAATAAATTAACAATAAAATCAAATTTTAAGAATTTGATCTGTACACACAGGTTATGACGTTGATGCCCACACGTACGTTAACTTCTAGTCTTTGTGATGTGCATAACAATAAAAACAAATATTTAACCTTAAAAACAGGAAGAAAATTTAATACTAACCAGCATTGTATATAATATATCTAATAAGTAAGAGTAGGATTTAATTGATATCAATCACTATATAGATGTAATCAATCTTATATATGACTGGTTATATTCGTGGTTGCGTGCTGGTAAACAATATTCTTAATACACAATATTAATTCATTTTTATTTTATTAGTCATAAAACTATTGTTTATTAAAAGCTAGTCAACTTTTTTTTTTTTTATACTTAGCATGAGTTATTATCATTTAAATTTGCTTATATAATGGTGACTACTAATATTAAGGTTTCACAATATAAATGGTGAAAAATCTTAAGAGAATAATTTCAGGCAATGGTTAAAAATAGAAGAATCGTCTGCAACAACCATAAGCCAATGTTCCTGGAAGAAAACCATTTAATCGCCTATTAATATAATTTCCTCAACACGTGCATATTTACAATTATGCAAAGTATTTATCATTATATTTGTTTACATGTTTCGGTTAAACTTATGGATAACAAAAATGTCTTAATATCAGATGGTGGCTTTGTGAAGTGACGTTGAATCATTTGTTTATTCCTTTCTTACCGGCAAATCCGATACAAAGACATGATATTTCGATTAGTTCACAAAAATATCCCATCGACAAGTTTGTTGTTAGAAATACGGTCTCGCTCAGCGACGAGCTACCGGAGTCTGCCCTATTTTCCGACGACCACGAAAACCAACACATATTTCATTATTTTAATCAGTTTTTAAGCCCGTAAGAATCTTTGCGATTCCGAGTCCAAATATGGATCTTAAAAGATTCGTATGCCATTCAAAAATTCTGAATGTTAATATTTCACTGGGATAATTTTTGTTATATTTGGAGGAATGTACAGGAAAGGTGGATAAAAACATTTATTACTACCCGTTCGGGTTATACGCTTTAAGTACTAATCACGCTAATGGATTAGGAATTGGGAAGGTTGAATTAGAGGAAGTGAACCCGCATTTGCGTGGAGAGAGAGTGGAAAACCATTTAGGAAAAACCACCCCCAGTTCACCCGACCGAGATTCGAACCTTGATCTCCCCGTCCTCAGCAGTCGAGCTAAACACGACAAGCCGCGTTAGCCAACTACGCCACCGAGGCGGGTGATAAAAACATATAAAGAAGAACAAACACGATATGGCCTTTACAATGAAAAGAAGAACACAGTTCACACTTTACACTGCTGCCAATGGACAAGAGAGATAATGGCTGTCTATCGAAGAAAATTAATTGTTCTCTGTCACTTGTCTGGACTAGGTTTAATTCTATTGGACCTCATCAGGTGTGTATTGCACAATACAGCTTCCTAAATGAGGAAATTAATAAAATACAACGGTGACCTGGCGGTCTAGGGGTAAGGTGTCAGACTCCTNCTCTGTCACTTGTCTGGACTAGGTTTAATTCTATTGGACCTCATCAGGTGTGTATTGCACAATACAGCTTCCTAAATGAGGAAATTAATAAAATACAACGGTGACCTGGCGGTCTAGGGGTAAGGTGTCAGACTCCTGTGCTGGGGGTCCGGGGTTCAATCCTCGGTCCCGGCACAGATTTATCTGATTGCCAAACCCTTCCTTCACCTTTGACAAGACATCTTGTGAATGTGGGGAATGCCAGGCCTCCACCGTGGTTCGGATCTCACGTTAAACTGTAGGTCCTCCATTTCATCTCACAATCACCCTACCATCACACATTAGCGTAAGTGCGTATAACCCGAACGGGTAGTAAGACGCGGTAATAATAATAATAATAAATAAAATACAAAAGGAAGAGAGGAGATTGGTAAAGAATTACAGGACATTAGATAGGAAGGTGTAAAATTAGTGAATAACATAAACACAGGAAATAGACATCACTCGTTTATTTGTCCAGTGGCAGCAATATTTTAAGTAAGTGTGCTCTTTTCATAAAAGCCATTGATTGTGTTTTGTCCCATTCTATAGTTATATAACCCGCCTCTGTGGCGTAGTTGGCTAACACGCTAGTAGTGTTGAGCTCGACTGCTGAGGACGGGGAGATCGAGGTTCGAATCTCGGTCGGGTGAACTGGGGGTGGTTTTTTCCTAAATGGTTTTCCACTCTCCCTCCACGCAAATGCGGGTTCACTTCCTCTAATTCAACCTTCCCAATTCCTAAATCCATTAGAGTAATTAGTACTTAAAGCGTATAACCCGAACGGGTAGTAAGACGCGGTGCTAAATAATAATAATAATAATATAGTTATAAATGTTTCTATCCACCTTTCCTTTACTGTCTTTTAATATAACAGAATACTAATGTTTTGAATGATTTGTATTGGATTAAACATTATCAATTCAAATATAACACAGATTCGTATTCAAAGAAATTTAACTCTAATTTGAACATTTGAATAATTTAATATTTCTAAGAAGTTGTTATAGGTCCATTAGATGACTTGACTATATAAATTTGAGAATCCCGTGATATTTTAAGTCTTAGTGATTATTTGGACACGGATTATTACTTTATTTTTTTTAATGGGCTTGATTAAAAAGATGTCCGTATAGAATTTGATTTGGATTTAATAATTCGTCCAGACGATACGATTTAAGAGTTGATTTAAAACAATTTTATTTTAAATTATCCCATTTGAATTAATAAGCAAAGTTTCAGGTTTAGATTCAAGATTGAAATCTTAGATCCGCACAGACTTACGTCAGTAAAATAAAACATCAGGTTTTACCGAACACAAACACAGACAAATTGGTGTATCGCTCAACTATAGTAGGAGTGGTGGTAGCTGACAGAACATTCCCTATCACAAACATAGGTTAACCTATTTGTAAATAATTATTATTTGCTTAGTGATACTATGTTATCAACCGACTTCGGTGACCGCATGGTCTAAGGCGATACTCTCGAAATAGACTGATTGCCAATACGGGGAGATCAGGGTTCAATCCTGGTAATGTGCACTAAGGGTGATTTTTTCCTAAATGGTTTTCCACTCACCCTCCCTGCAAATGTGAGCGCACTTCATCTCAAATTTAACCTTCCTCATCCCTAACACATTAGAGTAATTAATACATATGTGTACAACCCGAACGGGTAGTAAGACACAGCGCTAAAAAAAATACTATGTTAGCAATAAAAAGTGCTCTCTCAAACACTTCTAATAGCGCTCCCAGCCGATGTTTGCGGTAAAGAACCTTCTGATAGCTGTCACCTACACTCCCGCTGTATACGAGCTATATTCAAAGTGAATTAAGACACTATAGTGCACAATTTACTCGTCACAACAAAAATAACAATTAAAATACATTGGATTTATTTTTTTATAACTTTTGGTCAAGGACAAAACTTAACATATGTTAAAAACCAGAAGAAATATTTGTTGACTATGTCTAAGTATCTCACACTGCCTTAACAAATAGCAGGTGAGAAAAAATTGAGGTCGACACAGGTTTCAATTTATCAAATCATGACTCGATATGTAGAGTACTTTATCAAAGATAAATTAAATACGATAGAGTCGATATCAGCAGTTTACAACCTCAGGGTCACGGCGAGTTTCTAGGAGGCTCGCTATGCTTTTAAGGTTATAGCTTTATGTTTACTATTTAAAGTGGTCATAACGATTATAGAGGAAGGTGAAAGATTCACATGAAAATGTTAATATGATAAAAAAACTGTTAATTAATAAGTTCCTTTTGGTTACTAAACCAGGACAGTTGCTTTCTGACTCTATTTACTGTAGCAGTCACGTGTTCTGGCAAGTGGCGCTGCCAACATAAGCTACGAAATACCCGCCGGCATAGATGAGTATCTTTAGCGACAGTTTATGTCGGTGATGAGATAAGGATTTAAATTCTGACCAAAGGTACTGGGAGTGATTTTTTTCCTAAATGTTTTTCACTCTTCTACCCTCCGGCCAAATAAAGGTACATTTCATCTCAATTCTACCTACCCTAAAAGTGAAATTAAATGCGGATATCACCGAGGGATGAAATTATTCAGGTAAAATAATGTAAAAAAACTATGATATGAACACTTGTAGGGCATCAAAGGGGCTACGGTGGTCTCAAAAGACAAAAATTGGATTAAAACGTTATGAAAGTTTAGGGACCGCCGGTCTAGATTATCTGAGATTAAAATCCACTACACTAAATTAGAACACAATCACTCTAACAACTTTTAAAAACAGCCCCTCGACAACTCAAAAAGTTTCAACGGTAATGCTCGGCAGCAAACAACTGACTCGAACAAGTCGAACAGTCATATTTACAGCGTCACGAGTGGAAACAAAGAGTCGCCCGAAGGTTCGCTCCGCTACTCGTACTGGGTGAATGAACCAGTTTAGTGCGGATCATTTCATAGACTTTCGTCTTAAATTATGTTACTAGGTATCTCAGATAATACAAAACCTTGGATAGTACAGAAACTTGGATAAGACAGAACTTCAGATGATCAGGACAAATGTTGGAGGATTTTGCAAAAATTGTTATGAGGGTCGCATAACATGTCCATCATGTTGCCTACCCACCGTAGGTAGGGATGTCAACATAATTGTTTTTTCCATATTTTGATTCTTAAATTTTAACCATAATTCTTTGATTCTGATTCCTCAATGTTGACAAATACAATTTTTTTTTCATTACATCCATCCTCATATTATAAAACACTACTTATTAATATACAATAATGTTATGTATTTGAAACAATACAGATAAAAAACAATAGCAAAACAAAACGCTTGTGCCATACTTGTGAACGTTGACTAAAACACAAAGGTTATGTTGAGTGCATTTATAAACTGTCTGAAAAAACAAGTAGACCCTATTAATTGTCATTTGAATACCAGATCTTTCAATGATGCCTGGATCAAAATCAATTTAACTTTCAAGTAACACAACGGTTCTCCTCATGTTTTTAAAAGGAAGCCGTCATGACGCCGTTAACTTAACGTTCACTCAGCTTAAAAGTTGTTCAGGAGAAAACTTTCACATTAAGGGTGTTATGCAAGAATGTTAGGTGAATGCTTACAGTTACACATCGATAGTGTGGTCTCGAGCACACCATCATTCCACCCTTTAACCTATGGTGGCGCAAGCGAACCCACACGGGTGTCCACTTAGGTACAGTGGCCCCGTGGCTTCTTTGGTGCTGACTGACAGCCAACATTTAGGTATATACCTACATTTTGGCCGTCAGAAGTGACAGCTGCTAAACACATGTTTTTGCAGATCATATGGTTCGGCGTAGGGATACATAATTTGGTCTGGTAACTTTTCAAAGCTGTCAGTCAGCACCAAAGAAGCCATGGGGTTACTGTAAGTTCTTGAATACAGCCCTAAGTGAACATTAAGTGAAAGTACCAGGGTGTCTACTATTCGGGAAAATGGGAATTAGCCGGGAATTTGGTAAATCGTAATAAAAATCCGGGAAAATGATAATTTACTCAAAATATGAAATACAATAATCAGTCAATTATAATGTAATTTATTTGTTTGTAGCTGTGTAATATATTTTTAATTCCTAGTAAACAATTTTAATTCAAATTTTAAAACTTATTATTATTATTATTATTTAAAAAATTATTAATAGAAAAACGAGGGTGGAAGGGGGGGGGGGCGAGTTAGAAGGAAGTGACATACTTTTTAGTCGGGAATTTTAGAAGATGATCAGGGGAAATCAGGGAAAAAGGTCTGGGATTTCATTGGTCAAGTTTAGTAGACACCATGANATAAATATTCGAGATTGAACTTCTTACAATCTGTGGTAAACACTGAAATGTTTTTTTAGACTTAAATGTAATTTTTAGTTATCAGTATCACAACGAAGCTTTCCACAATGCACACAAGCTTAGTGTTGCATTATGTAGGCTTACCTAGTGATACCACTATAACCACACTAATAAACCAGTAGTTGCTCGAGTCGCTAAAAGAAAACCACACAATCTAAGGTGTGATTTGTTAGGTCTTTCTTTTGATTTAAAAGGCCTCGCCTGGAATTAGGCAAATCTTTGAGCATTTGACTAGATTATTGAAAATTAAAACAGGGCATCACAATTTTACAGAATTTTTCTAGCCTATCATTTTATTATTTGTATATCATATTCACAAAGTGAGTATAAAAAAAGCACCCATTTGTATGAAAAAAGAGGTAATTTTTTTCAGGTTTTTTATAAGCCAAAAGTGAAATGACCCATTCCCTTGGGGACTTATATTTGTTCATATAAAATATATATTAAAGTGGTATGGAAGGAAATGCAAGTTAATGTCTGTATGTTTTCAATTCTTATGATAAAAAATATCAAATACCACTTCAGTATATACATTTAGTTTACATTTTTTACACAAAGTAATATCAACTTTTTTTTTAAATATTTCATGCCCATTGCATGATTCTACCGGGTTTTTCCTCCATTTAAAAGGATTTGATTTGTTTTGGTGAGAAGTAATTTTTATTTGTCATAAATATTGTTAAATATAGACCTAAACTCAAATTCTCTTTCATCCCACCTTAATATGTTATAATCGCAACACACAATACCAAGCTATCTGATTAATTAAAATGGTATCTTCATGGCATTTTGGGGCCTCGCCTTGCCTGGGAACACCCTACTGAGCGTTGTTTGTGCTGAACTCTCTAAACACGTGTATACTCGGCAAATATTGGCCCTTGGATACAAGCTAAAAACCTCTCTTTCACGCCAACTAATGTTGCTCTCACCTTCTTGGCTATAATTTGTTCTCCTAAATTCTAAGGATGAGAGAACAACTAACTCAAGTCATCCTCTTAAATGTTCTTTTTGAGGGTGACTCACCTTGTATTGACTAGGAGCTATCACACGTCATATTTACACGTTGTGTGTTATTCTCCTGATATGGTCTAGAAGCTATCTAGCATCATGTGAATATAATATTTCTTACATCATTGTTCCAAAAGAATAACACAATAGTTTTATTAATATATTTTGTTCTTTCATTAGGTTATGAAAACGTCAGTTATACAGTAATCGTTGGGAAAGTATTTTTTGAAACATTTAATAACACTATATTGATAATTTTGTAGTAGTAATCAAATAATAACTATTTCAAAATAGGTTGACATTAGTCACTCAGCCAATGTTTGCAATAAAGAACCTTCTGCTAGCTATCAGATACCATCCTTCCTACCTCGGATGTCTTATATAAATTATAATAGGATATTAAAGTCCTCTTTATAAGAGTGTTGCCCTCCACTGAGCATGCTGCAACATCTTTTTATTAGATGCTGATAAAGACTGACCATCCACAACATTCTCTAATAACATCATTACTCAAGGGAACCATCACTTTGTGCAGATCAACTCCAAGCTTTCATTTATAACGTTACCTAATATTAATGGATGTACAAAGCGAGGAAGGAGTGAAAATGTACTATAAATATAACATTATTATTTGGATTTGTCGAACAAGTGAAAATAAAGCTTATATAAACCTATATATTTCTTTAAATCAACAACTAAACCTTACTTATAAAATACAAACTTAAAAAAATGAGATGCATAGGACTTAATGAGTTATCTAGCTAACTGAAATTAATCAAGCCAGATTAATTCTGGGTATTCTTGATGACTCATTTCGGCAGGTAGACCATAACAAACACTAGCTGTATTCTAAAATTCAAAGAGTATGATAGATCTTGAAGAAACAACACACCTTTTGTATGTAAAGACATTAGGAGGTGTGTGGGCACACCTTATATGCACACCAATGCTAATGTGATGGTGAATCTATACTATATCAAGTAGTTTGTTTTTTGTTTTGATTGATTAATGATTGATTCATATATATTTATCATTAGTGTATGAAGTAATGTACAGTGGGTACATTAGATAGTAGAGGAAGCAAGGGTGATATGGTAATATAACGATGTTTGAAAAGTAGAGAATAGCAAAGAAAATTATGGAAATGAAGTATGTGTAGGGTGTCTTACCATCCGGGAAAATCAGGGAAAACAGGAATTAGCCAGGAATTTGAAGTTATCGGGAAAAAACAGGACTTTGGTAAATTACAATCCGGGAAAATGTTGTTTTACTCAACATATGAAATACAATAATCAGTAAATTATAATGTGATTCGAACTGTCTTTTTTTTTAGCTGTGTAATATTTTTTAATTCCTAGTAAACAAACCTGTTTGTTTAAATTCTTAAAACCTATTATTATTCATAAAAAATATTAATAAAAACGAGGGGAGAGGGTAGGGGGCAAGTTAGAAGGAAGTGACATACTTTTTAGTCGGGAATTTTAGGAAATGATCAGGGGAAAGGTCGGGGATTTCAATGGTCAAGTTTAGTAGACACCATGTGTGTATATATATATGTATATATATGGTGTGTAATTGGTGTATGAGGAGAGCCTTAGAAGTTTAGTAAAGCACACTTGAGCTGTGTGTGGGACTAATACCTTCCTAACGATCTCAGTAGTCGAGTTAGGTAGGAATTTCGTAAGTAACCGGCGCAAGAGTGCTAAGCAAGTGAGAGTGAAAGGTTAAAAGTGTGAGAACACAAAATGAAAGAGTGCTCGGCGAGAAATTAACTTTATAAGAGAATATATGGAATGGAATGGAATATTGTGTCAGTTTTTTTTATTATGTTTCCCTCTCCTTTATCTCTTCTTCCAAATATAAAGTTTGTGGTTGTCTCGAACATTGGAAATAAACAGATAGACGACACATTACAAGAGAATGAAAACGCACCATATTTTCTTAGATGGGGCTCCAACCGACGGAACAAATTTTTGTATTTAATTTGACTATAAAGTTAATTCAAAAGGTTTTTTTTTTTTTTAAAAAAAAACGGCAACTTGCTTCAGTTTAATAGGAGTGTACCAGGCTTTGAAAAACTTCAACTTCAGTTCAAATATTCATCAAATTTGACCTTTTGTTTGAAAGTTATAGACTTGATTTGACAAGTACAAATCGTTGTGATTAAAAATATTTAAAGTTAAAATATACACATTTATGTTTTATTTATGTAATTTTGTGCTGTCGTTTGTATCGCAAATTAATGTTCATATAGCATAAAATATATTTTTGTTATCGACACCTTGTTTTACTACCTGTTCAGGTTAAAAACATATGTACTAACTAGGCTGAGATGTTAGGGAGGATGAAGTTTGAATTTAGAGGAAGTGTACCCACATTTTCATGGAGGGAGAATGGGAAACCATTTAGCAAAAAAAAAACTCTCGGCACACCCGAACAGGATTCGAACCCCAATCTTCGCATCATCGGCAAGGTAATAGTTAAATTACATGTAGTTATAGTAATTTAATATATCAACTTAGGTAAAGATATGTTAATCGTGTTGTAATGTAACATTCATCATTGATGAAAATGTGGGTTTACCCTTTCACAGTGACGAGTTAACGTCTGGGGACTGGATGTTGTGCCTGTCCTAGTCTTTAAGTTAGATTATAAGACGTATGAAGCTACGACAGGCCTAGCAAGCCAGTAGTGGGAAATGTATGCCTTGAATAAAAAACTGACCCAGGACAAAAGGGGGTGGGGGGGTGAAAGTAATATTTTGAACTTAGGCAACACTACACCAAACAAGTATAAATTGCACTTAGCACTGAAATGGCTCATTAACACATGAAAAACAATAAAGAAACATTTTCAATGCCACATCACATATT
>CABFOV010004253.1:24811-44864 GCA_902141375.1 Timema poppense
CCCCCCCTAAAATAACATGTTATTTATAGTATTTATAATAATATAATAATTAATTAGAAATGGAACGCTCGAATCCTATAGTATTCGAGATTCGTAAAAATTTTAAATATATATATATATATATATATATATGCATACAATTATGAAGACCTTGATTTGAAATAACAATTTTAAGCATTTGGTAAAAGTAATTATACTTGTTAGTTTGGAGAGTAACACAAAAAAAAGGACAAAATTGTATTAATGTAATTAATTTACTAGAAAATAAGGGTTCTCTTTGTTGCTTGTGATTAAAATACATGACGAACAAAAGAACATATGTCAGGGGCAGAAGGCCTTGAACAACTATTTTTTTGTTGTAAATTTAATTTTAAATATTTTCACTTGGGCTGAAATTATAAATGTTTAAGTATTCGAGAAATATAGGATCCGAAACATATATAATAATAATATATTATTATACCTGGGGCAGTGAGGGGGCAAACAATGGTAAAGTTGTCAGAGTTAACCTATTTTGAAAAACGGAAATCAGAACATGGGAAGGAATCTCGGGCGTCATTGCTTTGTGCAAATTGTGCAAAAAAAAAAAACTGGTTTAAGAATAAATTAGGGAAGTAGATCAACACATCATAAAATATAGAATAATAATGTCTAGTCAAGAAATATTAAGGTTGCCATTATTATCCTATTACACATTTTCCTTTGTTTCCCAGACAAATAAGGGCAGGGATTCCCAATCTTATTTGTTTGGAGGAACACTTAAAATATTTGGTAAGAATTCTAGGAATCTCCCTACTTGGCTGACATACTAGGTTCGACCGGTGCTAATTCACAAAATATATGTGTAAGCCGATAGGATTAGTGAATAATAATTAAATCATAATTTCGAATAAAAATATTCAAGAGTAATTATTCCGTATTTTTATTTACTAATTAGTAAAAACTATCCTTTGGTACCTTAACTTGGCTTGGACATATTCTTATTAATCTCACATGTAACATTACTACCCACTCTTCACTTAATCTTCCTCGGATACACGAACTCTCTTAGCATTTTTCCACATTGTCCAATAATTACGGATAAACCAACAAAAAGCAGGTTTTTGTAAATTCTCACAGAACTCTGGTTGGAATTGTTGTATTGTGGAGCTGAATTTACTCGTGTGAGCTCATCAAGTCGTGCTATGGATGATTTGACCTTGATCGGGAAATGTACGGAATTTATTTTCAATGTTTCAAGAATAAAAAAAAGGGGGAGAAGAGGTTTTCACAAAATTATGACAATGTGTAACAACATGGGGGGGTGGTAAAAAAATAGCTTGCTACTGTTTATGGACAGGCCTTAAGGATTCCTAAAAGAGTGTATCCGACTCTCCCACCCCCTTCCACCCATATCTCTAAACTTAAATTTCAAATCAATGCAACCATCTTCAAAAACCTGTCTGCCATCTGTAATTAAATTTGCACATGCAAATGTAAAATCCCGATTTTTATAGGAAGCCTTATTTCGACTACCAACATTGATTGAAAGTCACCAACACTTAGCATTATAGAACTATGTATTATTTGAATTATTGATTATAAAGTTTATCTAAAACTTTATCGGAAGCTCCCAATAATACTTTCTTAAACATTACTGGATTTATTGAATAATTTTTATTTACGTCATTAATTGAACGTGACTGTGAATACAGCTCTAATTTTTTTTTCCCCCCGTCGTTGTGGCAATATGAGTTTTCAGTTTTTAAATAACGAGCTTCCTATGAAAATATAACTGTATTAAGGTGAAGTATGAAGTTAGGTATTCAAATTGTGATTGTCACTTTAATTTATTATTGCTAGAGAATATATCGAATCATTATGTCTGACAATGTTACCAATAAAATAAAAATAAACTTTTTTTTTATTACTGTATATTGCACATAGATATATATCGAGACATTTTGCGTATTAAATTAGGAACAATTTATCTGTATAGCAAAATTTAGGGGGGAAAAAAACAACAAAATAACTGTACAAAAGATATTCGAAGAAGGATTATTTGATTCACAACCATTTTATCGTTAAGTTTGTGATATTCAAGTGAGCGCAATAGGGAGCACTTCCTCAGTCAACGTTGATTAAAACATTTCATTTTGTATCACTAAAAGCAAACTTGTGTAAAACCTGAAGCTTACAAGTGAGTCTTTTTTTTTAACAGTTTGCAATATTTTTCTAAAAAATTTATTTTAAAAAAGGGGACATTTAAAAAGGTTGTTTAAAATGTAAACAAAAAAAAACAGTAAAAGCATTGGCAATAAGTAAGTCTGTGCAAAGCTTCAGAATTTTGAATCTGATTATTAATTTAGCTGTTCGTATTCAATTTGAAATATCTAATCTTTAAACTCTTTAAGGAAAATCTTTTTTTTTCACTTTATGAGGCATGTTTTGTTATGTTTGTAAAAAAAAGGTGCACGAAAGAGGGATGGGAACATAAAAAGTAACAAACACAATATGACTTTTACAATAAGTATACAGTTCACACTTTACACTGCTGCCACTGGGGGTTGGGTAGCGAGTGATTGGTTGTCTTCGAGAAGCGGCCATTACCTCTTTGTCCACTGACAGCAGTGTAAAGTGATTTATATGTTTCTATCTGCCTTTCTTTTACCTTCTTTCAAATATGGTGGAATATTATTATCTTAAAGATATGAATTGAATTAGGAATTTCAAATCCAAATACATCCCAAAATTGGATTTGATGGAAATGAATTTAAAGCTCAAATTTAAAAGTCAAACTTGAGCATAATTTAACTTTAATAGATAGTGGCATTATCCTACTTGACCGTAGTAACTTGTGAATTTTATAATATTGATAATTTATTCATTATTTAAACACCGTTTGAGGACGTTATATTTTTTTTATTGGAATCTATTAAAATTTAAATATAATTTAACCTGATGTTTGAGGTCGTTATATTTTTTTTATTGGAATCTATTAAAATTTAAATATAATTTAACCTGATGTTTGATTAAAATTTGATAGCATTTAATCATAAAATATGTAATGAGAAATATTTTTATCATAAAATATTCGATTCATAATATCTCCATTTTTAAAATATTTTATTCAGACTAGATTCATAATTTAAAATCTAGGATCTACACAGGATTAATTGATTGATTAAACCTTATTATAATTAAAAACTATATGTCTTACAGGTGTCTGAAGTGCTTCAGTTTGAAGTGGGCTAAAAACAAATATAAAAAAGATTCTCAAAGCCAGATCAAATTGTTAATATTTAAAAAAAAATTGTTTTACGATGTGATAAAATATTATAATGTAGTCATTTCTATAACTTTATGCAATAAAATTCCTTAAAGAATTTTTTGCTGCAAAATTGATTGTAATATTTCAATTTAATCTGAAAAATCAAGTTATTATAACATTCAACTATATTAGGTATTTGAGATATTTTTGCACAAGCTATGACAGGCCTAGCAAAGCCGGTAGCAGTAAATACAAGACTTGAATAAAAAAACTGAGAATCAAATAGCCAAAGCTAATATTTATGCTTTTAGTGAGGATTACTCCACCTACATATCATATTCTGAAAATTGAAAAATGACACCATACCATCTTACCCTTGCTTCCTCTATTATCTCATAAATTATCGTATAAATAATAAACATTTTAGAGAAAAAACTAGAAAGTGAGAAATAGAGGCATTTAATGCAAATCACATGTCCTTAATATATTTAAAATGTTTCAAAAACAGCCTATGAAATGTTTTATGAGGTTTTAAGAGTTTATTTTAATATTATAAATAGTCAACATGCAAATAAATAATAAATGTCAAATACATTGGAACCAGCTGTACAGTGAATTTATAACATGTTTTAAAACATTTAGGAAATACTATTCGGGATGTATGGGGGAGGGGGGATTGATGATTTTAAAAACACTAAGAAAACAGATCAAATTAGACCCACATTAAATTTAAAACATATAATTGGGTATTTTAAAGCAGGGTACAGCAGCAAAGTCCACTTTTTAATTTATTTAACCTTGAATAAATGTTTAATAGAACAATTGTTTGAAATATTTCATGTCATTCTGATAACTCAAGATATTTATTATTATTATTATTAGCATTGCGTCAAGATATTTATTATTATTATTATTAGCATTGCGTCTTACTACCCGTTCGGGTTATACGCACTTACGCTAATGTATAATGGTAGGGTGATTGTGAGATGAAATGGAGGACCTACAGTTTAACGTGGAATCCGAACCACGGTGGAGGCCTGGCATTCCCCACATTCACAAGATGTCTTGTCAGAGGTGAAGGAAGGGTTTGGTAACCAGATAAATCTGTGCCGGGACCGAGGATTGAACCCCGGCCGCCAGCATAGAAGTCTGACACCTTACCCCTAGACCGCCAGGTCTCCCTTGTAAGAATTGTTAAGGATTTTTGCCCCTTTGTTAACTACTACTACGAGGTACTATGTTTATTCATGTTTATTCTTATTCATCACTTAAATTGTTTGTAAAAGGCTTGCAGGTACCATCAATTCTAAAAGCGAAGAACATTTAGAAAAAAATTGTACTTAATTTTTATCTACTGCACCCCCTCTTCCTCTTACCACCCTCTCAAAGTTGATCATTTAAGAATATATTAAAACTGTTAGTATAGTCGTAAAAAAATCTTAATTTCATTAATTGTTCATCAAGTTGGTCCTATTACGGTCTTCATGGCTTCCAACATATTTTCAATTATTAATGATTAAATTTATTATTTTTATTTATTTATTATTTAGCACCGCGTCTTACTACCCGTTCGGGTTATACGCTTTAAGTACTAATTATGCTAATGGATTAGGAATTGGGAAGGTTGAATTAGAGGAAGTGAACCCGCATTTGCGTGGAGGTAGAGTGGAAAACCATTTAGGAAAAACCACCCTCAGTTCACCCGACCGAGATTCGAACCTCGATCTCCCCGTCCTCGGCGTTCGAGCTCAAAACGACAAGCGCGTTAGCCAACAACGCCACCAAGGCGGGTTATTAATGATTAAAGTTCTAGCCTTTGTCGATCTTGGTGGTCTCGGGGTAAAGTGACCGCCTCAGGACCCGATGTCCGTGGGTTCAAAACTCACCCGAGGGAGAAGGTATGTGAAAATACCTTAAAGGTAAAAATTGGTAGGCCGTTTGGACTTGCCCTTACCAATCAAGTGTGGAAGGTACCGAGGAACCACCACACTTTGTCAACTCCTCTAGTACACGGGACTTCTACCAGACGGTGCAGGTAGAATTAACCAGCTGAAGGGCCGGATGGATAGAAATCACATCAAACCAACCTTTGACTAGTTGGCTTAGAAAGAAGAAAGTGCTAGGTTCTAGAATCCAGTTTTGTCCGTATTTAAAAAAAAAATTGTTTTTGGCATTGCCCGGAAGCTTTTGGTATTGATTTTAACTTTTCTAAATTATCAGACCGAGTAGGATAAATTATGCGCAATCATTGGTGATAAGGGGCACTTCCTCTAGAAGGAATGAAGTGATGTTGCTGTTGCCCCTCCAACACTTTTTGTGGAGACACGCTATTGGGCGGATGTTTGTGTCGAGCTGGACATTTTGAAGAGCCGATGTACGATGCAATGGTAGAGAAAAGAAAGGGTCTAATCTTGGTCACTCTCATACCATTTGTATTTCTGTTTCATTCCTAAGAAAACTTATCATCATCATCATAAGCAAATGTTTCTAACCTGTCGCCGGGTCAGTTTAGTAAAATATCTCTCTCTCCTTTAATCTCTCACTTGAACACTTCCTGTTATTTGCTTTTCCCATTTCTATATTAGCCTCCCTCACAGTCTTTTACATAGGCCTATATACTTCATCTCCATCATTCTCTTTGGATATTCTTTCTTTTTCCATCCTCATTACATGTCCATACCATCTCACCCTTGCTTTCTCTACTCCTCATGTACTCCCTGTACTCCTACTCTTTACCGGATAACTTAATACCTAATCTTGTTTCTCTTCGTGACAGATAACATGCTCTCCTTGTCTCTCTTACATTCTCTGTCCATGTTTCTGCTGCATGTGTGACAACGGGTACAAAGTACGCCCTCTACAACACTTCAAGGGCACTTCAAGGTAACCAATTTGATTTAATATAACCATTGAAACGAGGCTAGAAGGGCAAGGCCTACAAATTTACCGGAAAACTGTAGGTTTCAGTGTTTAATAGAAGAAACACAACGAAACACAGCTTTGAGGCCTACAGTTTTATGGTGTGTTGGCCTTGCCATTCTATCGTCTTCTCAATGTTTAATACGAAAAAGATAACTTGAATATAATTATGAAGACCTTGACTTGAAATCCCAATCCAAACGATTAGTAGCAGTAACTACACAGACTTGTGTGATTGGAAAATGGAAAAAAAAAATATACAAAAGTGTTTCAATATGATTAATTTACTCTGATGGGTTTTCTTGGTATTAATGACGCAACAGATATGACAAAACAAAATAGTGTTTGTCAATAGTCCCAAACCTTTAGCAACTTTTTCGAAATTCAATTTACATATTTTGATACTAAAATAATACATTATTCAACATTCAAGTATTCGAGATTCGAAAGAAAATTTAAGATTCAGAGTCAAGAAATATAGGATTTGATGCATCTCTTTATTTTCAAAAATAAGACATTTATAAAAAATATTCAAACTTCGATTTGGCTTTGAGAATATTTCATAAAAATCAATAAATTCGCATTTATTACTTTGTTTTAGGACTGTTCCAATTCTGATACTA
Organism: Timema poppense; assembly: GCA_902141375.1. Lineage (NCBI taxonomy): Eukaryota > Metazoa > Arthropoda > Insecta > Phasmatodea > Timematidae > Timema > Timema poppense. The sequence continues at coordinate 31,604 of CABFOV010004253.1, forward strand.
GATTCCTCGATACCCATGGTATCGACTAGTATCACAATAATCGATAATATATGCTAAAAATCTTGATACCACTCTTTAGTATTCAACACGGTTGACTCCTTAAATAGATGATTTTGAACTTAAGTGTCTAGTTGTTGTTGTTGTTATTATTATTATTATTATTATGATTATTATTATTATTGTTATTATTGTTATTGTTATTATTATTATTATTATTATTATTATTATTATTAGCACCGCGTCTTACTACCCGTTTGGGTTATAAGCACCTACACTAATGTGTAACGGTAGGGTGATTGTGAGATGAAATGGAGGACCTACAGTTTAACGTGGAATCCGAACCACGGTGGAGACCTGGCATTCCCCATATTCACAAGATGTCTTGTCAGAGGTGAAGGAAGGGTTTGGTAATCAGATAAATCTGTGCCGGGACCGAGGATTGAACCCCGGCCGCCAGCACAGAAGTCTTACACCTTACCTCTAGACCGCCAGGTCACCATCTAAGGAGAATACTTATTTTGTATTGAATGATATAACTCTATAAGGAAAACCTCTTTTCGCTTTATGAGGTATTTGTATTATATTTTGTATTGAAATAATCGAGTAAATATTCACTCCATAAGGTCGATTTTCCTCGGCGCTTTAGCAAGGGAGTGGTAAACAAGTGAATCGGCCAGCTCACATCTGCATCATATTTGGTCGTTTGACTATTATTATTAGAATGATTTTAAAATAATCCTGATTGACTAATTTCCATTGGGAACCAATTAAATATTTTTCTTTTGACCTAGTTTCTATGGTTACAGAGTGACCTGGCGGTCTAGGGGTAAGGTGTCAGACTTCTGTGTTGGGGGTCCGGGGTTCAATCCTCAGTCCCGGCACAGATTTATCTGATTACCAAACCCTTCCTTCACCTCTGACAAGACATCTTGTGAATATGGGGAATGCCAGGTCTCCACCGTGGTTCGGATTCCACGTTAAACTGTAGGTCCTCCATTTCATCTCACAATCACCCTACCATTACACATTAGTGTAAGTGCGTGTAACCCGAACGAGTAGTAAGATGCTAATAATAATTCTATGATTACAAAATGAGGATTTATTTAATGTCATGTTGAATGGTATCGAATAGGATATCGAGTATCGAGGAAAGTAGGTATCGGACCCCCACTGGTTTGTTTTTATTTATTTTTATCAATTACCAATATTTTAAAATATCATTCAATCCAGCATTGCTTCAAATTAAAAAAAAGTGGACTTTGTAAACCTCTAAAATATCGAGCGCCATCGTTTTCAGTAATTTTACAGGTAGGAATATTTTATTTTAAAATTCTAAAGAGTAAAAATTAAGACAGTTGAGTTAATTTAATTCAGATTTAAGAAAAGTTATCACAAATCATAATAAATATAATAATCTTCTGCTCCGTCCAAAATTTGTAGTTTGATGTAAGCCGAGAAAGCTTCTTACGATCCCCCCATGCATCACGCTGACGTCTGTTTGGTGGCAAACTCGTGGAGGATGTCCCAGGCCATCTCAATGTCGTTCCGCGTGATACCGAGCGCCCTGATAACGGCATCCTGGGCGTATCCTTCCGATGTGAGCTGCATGATGTAGTCCATGTTGAGGTTTTCATAAGCCACGCTCGTCTCTCCGCGTTGGTAGTGTTGCTTCTGCGCCTCGCTCGCCTCTTTCCCCCAGGGACGGCCATTGCTGGGCCCACCGCTACTGCTCCCCGTCAACCTGACCACAACAAACAACAAGCCGACCGTTACAACCAGATATGGGATACTTGAATCCTTGAAACCAGTTCACACTTTACACTGCTGCCACCGTTGCCTCATGAAGAAAATCAACAGTTACCACCGAGTCTCCCGACCTAGGTTTCATTTTACTGGAACTCGACAGGAGGAAACGTGAAACAATTGTTTAAAGCAAAGTGTATGACGTTAGGTGAGAGCCAATATTTGCACTAAAGGATCTAAACAATTTGAATCTGCTTGTGTAAGCGTACCGGTTCTCCGAGCCGCCGAGTGACACTATCTTGGAGTAAGCTACAGAGCTCATCATATCAGTCTCGCTTGTGCTGTGGAGGGACTTCATCGTCTGGGGGTTACCTGAAATAAACAAATGAACCATTCATTATATTGTGTTATTTTATGTTCTTCTTGAGGTCCAAGCTTTATACATTACCTGCTTCAGTGGTTGAATGGTCTAAGGTGTCACTCTTGCACTAGACTGGACTGCCGAGATTTTTCTTAACTAAATGGTTTTCCCACTTTCCCTCCACACAAATACGGGTACACTTCCTCTGAATTCAACCTTCCTAATCCTTGACACATTAAGAGTAATCGATAGACACGCGTAGAACCCAGACGAGTATTAAGACTACATGCTGTCAATTGTCACGCCAGAGGGGTAGAGTGGGTCATGCGCCTCACCATGGACGATGACAGTGTTCTCGTAACTGGGCTCCTCCGTGATATCGGCCAGCTCCGCGTAGTGTATGGTGTTCCCCCCGCTGTGTTGCCGCTGCAAGGGGGGCCCTTGACTTGAGGGGGGCACGGGGGCGACGACCTGCGGAGGGAGAGGAGGGGGAAACAGCGGCGTGGTGTGCGACTTGGAAGGGAGGGCGACCGCCGAGCTGCTGGGGAGCGACGGACAAGACTGGTGGCGCACGTGGCAGTTACTAGACGTTCTGGGCGTGGCGCTGCTAGTACTACTCGTCGCCAAGACATCATATCTCGTGTCCAGCATAGCTGAAACAGGGACAATTTGTAATTTAATTTATTTTAGCACCGCCATTAGTACTAACCATTTGGATTACACACACGTGTGTAGTAATTAAGTTAATATGTTAGGGATGAGGAAGGGAGGAGGGAGGAAAACCACCCTGATAAAGATTCAAACCCCACTTTCCTTACTATTGCGGGTAATGCCTTGGCTTAGACCGGCGACTCGGAAATGTTTCCAAATCGCGGACCCCCCTGAAGCCAATGCAAACATTTCTAGTACTTTAAGTGACCCATTTCATATTAATAAAAGAAAAAAACCCAGATCTTTAAGCAAATTGTGAATATTTTTTAATCAAGTAAAAAATTAACTTAGAAATCTAAATTTGTTTGTCAGGCCCCTGCACAGGACTCTTCCCAGACCAATAGTTCGGGAACCTCGGGGCTAGACCAATCAACCGCCAGGTGAACAGTTACTATTGGTTATAATAACCGCACATAGCTCGGTAATTACCTGGAACTCCTTTTCTTTCGTTGTAGCGATTTGATACAAGAATATTCCAATATCTACATATATTTTTATCACCGCGCCTTACTAATTACACTAATGTGCTAGGGATAAGGAAGGTAAAATTTTGAGGTGGTGTATTCATATTTGTGTGGAAGGAGAGTGGAAAACCATTTAGTAAAAGAAAAAACTCCCTCAGTACACCCAACTGGAATTCTAACCTCGATCACGCAATCATCGGGAGCTCAGTCTATCGCAAGAGCGACTCCCGAGAGCACTTGACAACAAAGGTGGAGTCGTTATTGTTAAGTTGTTTACAGATCCAACAATATATTGTCGGCTACTGACCTGGTGATGTGTCGGACTGATCCGTGTCCTGGGTGACGACGGTGACTACGCAGGTACAAGGGGGGGGAGGGGCCTCTTCGTTAGGGACACTGAGGTGACTGCTGCAACAAACACGTTTGTTACAATGTCGCGTTATTACACAAGAATAAAAAAGGAAGATATGGTTACATATAAAAGCAATGGTATTCCTAATACAAACCGAATATTTTCAAGGATGTTTGGATTTCCAAACTGTTCAGAGTCGAGGTATTAATTTTAAAAATATATATAAAATGTAAAACAAAATGTCAAGATTTTTTTTTTTACATCCATTACTCTTTGTAAATTGATTATGTATATGTTTTATTAATTTTGCTTGAAATCCTTATTAATTTGTTTTGTTTTCGAGAGATCCTAAGCACTGCTGGTTTAGCTTCATCTTCATATTGATGAAGTATACATTGCGTCAGGATTCACACACTCCTTCAACTTGTGTTGGTGAAACATTTTAGAGTTTCTACAGATACAAGAGATGAAAGGTGAATTGTTGATATTAATTCATAGTGGGTCTGCAACGCTCCAATAATAGTGATATCAACTTTATATTATTATTAGCACCGCGTCTTACTACCCGTTCGGGTTATACGCACCTACGCTATTGTGTAATGGTAGGGTGATTGTGAGATGAAATGGAGGACCTACAGTTTAACGTGGAATCCGAACCACGGTGGAGGCCTGGCATTCCCCACATTCACAAGATGTATTGTCAGAGGTGAAGGAAGGGTTTGGTAATCAGATAAATCTGTGCCGGGATCAACTTTATATTATTCGCCTCGATAACTAGAATCAAACCGTGTTAGAAAAAAATCAATAAAGGTTTAGGCCATTGCAAATTCCCCAAATATGCCTAAAATATGTTAAAATATTTTTATATATTTATAAGAGAAACTGTTTTCAAGGAACAGATTCACATGAAAGAAGGTGAGACTGACTAGAAATATATCGAGGGGTTTTCCAGAATGAGTCCAGATTATGAATGTCATCAATGTAATGCAGCCATACAGAAGGTTTGATGGACTGAGATTGTCTTCTAGTAACCATACGTTTACCCATCGCTGTGCCCTTGATCTGTGGGTACAGTTTGTGTAGGAAACAAAGATGGTCGAATTGAAGGATTGTCCCAGCAAGGAAAGAAGTGGTTGGTTTGGACCCAGGAGGTGTGCGCTCCAAGAAGTGCTCCATCTCCGACATTCCATGTACATGGGGGATGTTAAGCGAACAGTGCCGTCACATCGATAGTGACCAGAAAACAGTTTGGTAGAAAAAATTTTAATTTTGTGAATATTGTTCAAGAAGTCTTTTGTATCCTGTATAAATGAGGGCAGTTGTTTTACAAATGGCGGTGCGTAGGTGTTAACCAACCAGTGATGACATTCGGAGAGCCGCAACCAAAGACAATCCGACAGTCGGGCGGAGGTTTCTTTGTACATTTTATGGAGGAAATACGGTGTGGGAGCTTGTGGGGTTTGTGGGAAGAGAAGTTTGATTGAGTTAGTGGTGAGATTCTGTCAGGACCTTCACGTTGGTGGTGGAGACCTTGTCAGACGATAAGATGATGATATAAATGTTGGTTTCAAGTGCTTTAATAGCTTTTGTCGGTGACCTGGTGGTCTAGGGGTAAGGTGTCGGACTTCTGTGCTGGCGGCCGGGGTTCAATCCTCGGTCCCGGCACAGATTTATCTGATTACCAAACCCTTCCTTCACCTCTGACAAGACATCTTGTAAATGTGGGGAATGCCAGGCCTCCACCGTGGTTCGGATTCCACGTTAAACTGTAGGTCCTTCATTTAATCTCACAACCACCCTACCATTACACATTAGCGTAAGTGAGTATAACACGAACAAGTAGTAAGACGCGGTGCTAATAATAATAATAGCTTTTGTTCATTGGTGTTGAGGTTGTTTCCTCTTAACTTAAGAAATGTCCAGGGGAGAACTTTCACGTTAAGTGAAGGTATGTGTCCTAGCCAGCCAGTCATGTTGAGAGTCACGTCAACACGGCTATTTAGTGCCTCATTTGTTCGTTTATAGTTGTCAAACAAATTCTTTGGTACATTTTATCAGCAGTGTGTGAACTCTAAAACGTCACTAGCCTCTTATTACACTTTATTTTGTACATCCGGTAAATAATCGCAGCCTAATTAGCCCTAAATTATTTGTTCTCAAACCATTCAAATTCATTGGCTGTATTTTGCTCAAGTTGTTACGTTACACGAATCCTGACCACACACCAGTTTCCTTAAGTTAAGTGAACTTCACGTTGAGTGACGGTTAAATTGATCGTGATCTCGACATTTTAGACCAGCACAGTTTCAAATGAGCAAGACTGTGCTGTATTTAGTTTTAATGATTGGACCAATTGGACCGTTACCTCGGAGAGTTGGTAGGACTGCCCAACGTGGGGGAAGCTCTCCGTGGCGGCAAAGGTGGAGGCGGAACCACGGGGGTGACACCGCGCCGGTGGAGTTGCGGGGAAGACCGCGGTGATATCATGGGGCTTCGACCTCCCTAGACAATAGAACACAAGGAATACTACAACCATAGCCCAGATGTGAACGCTCGTTCGGTCTCATGCATGGGCACGATTATAAACTAACTTAAATCTAGAAGAGACACAACATCCAGCCCCCCAGCTGTTAATATATCACTGTGAAAGGGGGAACCCACATTACCCCAATAACTCATTTTTCAGCCAAGAACCAACCTCGGTAGCGTAGTTGGCTAACGCACTTGTCGTGTTGAGCTCGACTGCTGAGGACGGGGAGATCGAGGCTCGAATCTCGGTCGGGTGAACTGGGGGTGGTTTTTCCTAAATGTTTTTCCACTTTCCCTCCACGCAAATGCGGGTTCGCCTCCTCTAATTCAACCTTCCCAATTTCTAATCCATTAGCGTAAATTAGTACTTAAAGCGTATAACCCAAACGGGTAGTAAGACGCGGTGCTAAATATTATTATTATTCAGCCAAGACCAGAATCGAACCCGGGACCCTTGGCTCAGTAGACAGACACATTACCGACTGGGCTAAGGTGTAAGACTCGGTGTTTTGACTTTATTTTTGAAAAAAAATCAAAAATATTTTTTTAATATCATATTTGATGTCCGGCATCTTATCTCAATTTGTGGCGTGTCTGTCTACTGAACTTAAGGTCCCAGGTTCAATTCTGGGCATGGCGGAAAAATGCATTATTGGGGTAATTTAGGTTTCCCATTTCACAGTGATGTATTAACAGCAGGGGGGCTGGGTGTTGTGTCTGTTCGATATTTAAGTTAGTTTATAGGTCGTGTGATGATAGTCAGTCAGATCAGAAAGTACACGATAAATACATTGAATTTAAAAAAATGGACAATTAGTGTCTGATCGAGTTACATTTCAACAATATAGTATTGAAGATTAAATGCTTTGGGGGAATATATAAAGATTTTAATATGAATTCACAGGCATTTGCCTGGAAAGAGAACTTGTGGGGGAAAAGAACAACTGTACAAGCCATTAGGTTATTTTGTTCTCTAACGATATGGACAATTTTTTTAAGTCGGTGGTGCTAGTTAAAAACAGTACATTGCTAGCGTTAATAAAGTATTTAGATAAATTATTGTTTTCAATTTTGTCAAACTAAATGTCTACGATGGTTCATAGCGGCTGCTTGTTTTAAGTGTTTGATCTAAAAAGGACCCATCACACAATTTAATGTCGGTAGACGTAATTCAAACCCAATGGGATTTTTTTTAAATAGAATCTACATTACTGCGGTAATTTCTGGGACCTTCGATGGCAAGCGATATTGAGGTTATATATCCGACAAGTGGATGCGAGCACTCATTGACCAGCGATATTGAGGTTATATATCCGACAAGTGAGATGTGAGCACTCATTGACCAGCGATATTGAGGTTATATATCCGACAAGTGGATGTGAGCACTCATCGACAAGCAATAAATACTAGGTATAGTACACTTGAATCCTTAAGGATATACAGGATTAAAAAAACCCATCAGATTCAAGATTATTTTTTTAAACTCTAAATTTTGAATTGGAATTGGTTTTAGAACTCTGAGAGCACTTATTGATGTCAGCCTCAACATGATTATTGGATAAACTCAACAACCAGACCCCAGACCACCAATTTTACACTTTACTGAATGTATGATTGTTTTATTGAATGAAGACATAAAGGGAAAAAAAACCCATTAAGTTACTATTTCTATTTTATTCTATTTTCCTACATTTCTATTTTCTTTTGTGTTGGTAATATTTTTCAAAATTCTGATTTGAATTTGAGATTGGTAAGTAAAATGAAGATTTGAATTGGTAAAATAGTGGATTCGATCAAAATCTATTTAATTACATTTACATCTACTCATTTCTATTAAATTAGAATCTATGTTGAAAAATAATGGTTGAACCCAGGAAAAGAACCCAGGACTTAAGAGTTAGATTACCCCTGAGATACCGATGAATTTCCCGCAGCTTTCATTGCTTATTTAAGGCAGAGTCTATGATGATAAAACATTATCATAATTTATAAAAATATCAAAGCGCTCATTATGGTACTCACCCGCGAGTCGGAGAGTTCAGAGCGCGGTGAGAGGGCGAGCGCTTGGAGACAGCTGTTGTTGCAGTTCCAAGAGTTGAGGTCCTGAAAACACACTCGAGACTGTCAAACCTAGACGTCAACACGATACAAACTCGGACCAAGCACTTAACGCACAAAAGTGTGATCAGAAAAGAGATAGATTTAACCAGATTCTTGGTAATTGATAGCTACTCTAAGTTATAAGTCGGCTGGCTTACGTAATTAAATAAATATGATAGAACTGTAGAAAAATGAAGCATAAATACTGTTTTTCGAGGAAGGTGTAATGTGGAGTCGAAATATCGAGATGCTTGTAGCTATATGTCAAGTGTTTTTACTAGACTTGTGCAAAGTCTACGTTTTTCAATTTAAAAAGAACTCGAATCAAATATATTAAATATTCTCCGAGCCAAACTGAAGTTAAAATATTTTTTCTTAGTTTATGTTTGAAAAAATAGAATTTACGGTTAGAAACATTTGTAATGTTTGGTTTTATTCTAATAAGTCAAGTTATCATAACATTGACAATAATTTCTGAGGTAAAATAATTAATTATTTATATTGAAGAGTTAACTAAATGTGATGGGAGAAAAAAAAAAAAAAAAAANAAAAAAAAAAAAAAAATTTCAATAATATGATTCTTTTTACTATACTAATATAATTACTATTTTATCTGAGGTTTACAAAAAACGCAATTACACTGAAATAGTCTATAAATATATAATGTTCAATATCATATTATTAGCTATTAATTTACAGTACTTTAATCCACTCAGCATATAATAGACTGTAATGTTTAATAGCTACTATAATATTTAAAAAATAATATGTTAAAAACAAAACTCACGGCACTCACCATGATTGGTGATTTATAATCATTCATTGGGGAACTAACTTCTAAGGCCCCCCAACCAAGCTATACTTGGCACAGGGCCCCCAAAAGTGTTAATCCGGGCCTGGTCTCACTGCCTGCTCAGGTTGTACACATATATACTAATCACGCTAATGAAATAGGGCTGAGAAAAGTTGAATATTCAACATTTTGTAAAAACCACTCTCGGTAACATCGACCGAGATTCAAAGCCTGGTCGCCCTGTCATCGGCAGTCCAGTCTTATCATGAGAGTGACGCCTTAGGCCATGCGGACACTGAAGCAGGTCCATATGAATGCCAATAATTGAACATAAATTGAGCATTTTAGTTGTCAATATTTGTATTTGTAAATGTTGAAGCAGGAATTTTTCTCGAAGCCGAGTCAAAGCTACAAAACTTCCCACGACCCTACTTTTTACCTTTATTTGTGCTTCATTTTTCTACAAGTCTATATTTATTTAATCACATATTAGGCCTATATATTTATTTAATCACATATTAGGCCTATATATTTATTTAATCGCATATTAGGCCTATATATTTATTTAAATCACATATTAGGCCTATATATTTATTTAATCACATATTAGGCCTATATATTTATTTAATCACATATTAGGCTTATATATTTTTCTTAGCGCACCTTATTTCATACATATATGTATTTTTACTATGGGTCTTTCAAATCATCGAGGATATTAAAAAGATTTGAAAAGAAAAGACAAATCAAAAATCTGTCTGAAATAATGCGAATAGAATTGGTATTAGAGGGACAAAAAGCAGACATTGTGGGGAAATTTGTGCTCATTATGTTTTCTAAGATTGAATTTGGATTCAATTCCTCTTTGATGAATTCGTAAATGTAATTCATACTCAAATTGAGTTTATTAATAAATTGATTTAATTACAAAACAATTTTTTTTTCTTCTAACAATTCATTCTCTTTCCTCAGAAATATCACACACAACAATATAAATCTAGCTATATTTGCGGACTCAACTTTGTGACATCTAAGCCAAGAAACATTATGCCAGCATGCATCAATCTAAGGGTCGCCAACATTGATTAAGCCATGTTTTGTGAAAGTCATGCGTACAAATCGTGTATGATCAACACTATATGATGAGCCAGATACAGTACCAACATTTCAAACATTCATAAGACTAACAAAGTTAACAAACATACAAACATGAACACAACACACAGCGAAATGTTTGGTTTGGAAGCTTCTTTCTAAGCAGTCGAGACTAACTAAACTAATAGAACAGTAAGAGTTACATATGTTTAATTTTATGAGTTTGTTTGTTTTGAGCATTGTGCGATAACTACCCCGCGTAGAGGGTTGACATTTTAAAACGAGTAGCCTCTGTACACGAATATGTGCACCTTGAAGCTGGCATTTTAGATATTTTACTAGATATTATTAAATTCACTAAAAACATTAAATGAGGTTGTTGTTTTTCCTTCAGTTTGTTTGAAATTAATTTAGCAGACACATAATCAGGACGGAAAAGGAAGGTATTCCGGAGAGAATGATGGAGGGAAAATACCCCAAGGAAGAGATGGGAAGAGCAGATAACAAGTGTGCAAGTGAGAGGAGAGGAATGGAAGCAATTATTAAAGTAGGAAGGATGGTGGAGGGACTGAGGAATATGGAGGCATTTTACCAAAGTGACCTGGCCACAGGCTGAAAACAGTTGATTATGATTATTCTTGTAAAAGAAGCTTTGAACAAATAATGTGTGGTAAATTATTTACGGTTTGGACGAGAATGGAGCCATTAAAAGTGTTATTTCTTTATTCTTCGCTATAAAAATTAGCTGTATGTGGTTAGTGGTTTTCCACCTCGAGCCGAGTTTGGATGAAATCAGTGAGTTCAAGGAATATGTAACAAAGAACCACAGGTATTTAAAGATGAATTTCTGTAATAGTTCCCTCCGTTAAAACCAAATATATATTTTTTTCAAGAACAATTTTTTTTGTAGAAATGGGTTTGAGCTTTGAATAAGTTATTTTTAATTAGTCAAAATAAAATATTCATAGGATTAATTAAATAATATCTTAAAATTTAACCGAATCAGTTATACACTCTTAATTTTTAGTCCTTGAATTTTTGAAAAAAAAAAAAATGTCCAGTCTAATTTAAACAACTAATAAAACTCGACTTGAATTTTAAATTTCAAGTACCCTCACAGCCAAAATACAAATATATATGAAAGTATGTTTTTAATTATTTAACCAAAGGAAGAAAAGTGGACCATCATTTGTCACAAAGGTTGAACTGGATGATCGTACTCGGTTACCTGCTCCCTGAGACATAACTGTGAGGGGGGCAGCGATATACAGACGAGTTAATACCACAATCGTTGATGCACTTGAGAACCTCAACTTAAAGAAAAACAAATTTCTGAATAACCAATCTTTTATTGCCTCAAAAGGCCGACTGGTACCAATTATATTTAAAAATACCAACAGTAATAATAGAAAAAAAACAATTTAAAGGTGAGCCATCTTGCTTATCAGAGGAAGGAGTTAGGTTAGAACTTTATAGCAGCAAATAAAATTCTCTATTGGTTTATATGATCTTTCGTCTTATTAGAAGACTTTCACGGGTACACATCATTTTTAATTCTTTTAAATATTGCTTTTTTTTTCTTCATAAGACAGAAAAAACCCGAGGAAATCCCAACTTTGTTAAACTACTTCCAGTAAAAGATTGATAATGTGGTACCTAATTATCTGGCTTGCATAGTTCTCCTCCCCACCACTCTTCTTCAGCGCCATTCGTCTCTCTGTCAGTCTTTGTTTACATTTGTGAGCTTGAAAGTTGTTTATAATTGTGTGTCTGGTTGTTTAAAATGTTTTATAAAGATAGTAAAAGCATTGATACAGATGAAGGAACGAAACAAACAAACTATGACTGTTTTCAAAGTTAGTTTCCTAATTTTTAACGCATTCAAAAGATATGGTTCAATAATCTGCTAACTTTGGACTTTGAATAAAAGAGAAACGCGATAAGTGGAGGCCATGGGAATGAAGTTTGTGAGGAGCATGTTATGGAGAGAAATAGGATTAGGAATGAAGTTATCTGGAAAAGAGTGGGGGGTACAGAGGGTACATGAGATAGTAGAGGAAGCAAGACTGAGATGGTATGGACATGTAATGAGGATGTTGGAGTACATGAGATAGTAGAGGAAGCAAGACTGAGATGGAATGGTCATGTAATGAGGATGTTGGAGTACATTATTATAATAATTGCAATACTAATAATAAACACGGGTGTCGCATTATGATGCGCAGTATTAGAAAAGAAACAATCGTTGCTAATGTTTGTCAGCCTGGATATAAGTGGAACTGAACTCTTTTATAATCTGTTAGTTTATTTGCAACCTTAGGGTAACGTGCCCCTTTATTTATCCTGTAAGGGAGCAAGTTTACCTTGCATTGTTCTATTATGGATGTGGTCTAGTTTATAACACAGTCATAGTGTAATCAGTCAAGGTAAGATTGTTGTTAACCTTCACGGTAATCAAAGTGACCAACGTGAAAGGGAATTAAATGTTGGTAATAGTAACACAATAATTTTCATGAAATGGTCACAAAGCGGATGATTTTTGTTGAGGTAATACAATAAACACAAGTTTATTTTGTACAGAAACATAATTAATTTATTCATAAAATAAAGTTAAAAAAATCAATGCTACGGCACTTCTATATCAAATAACTATTATTTACAATAAGGAAAAATGGCGCCAAGTGGTTGTATTAAATTAAACATTAAAAAGAGGATAGAAGAGCATTATATTTAATCATTTAATTAATTGATTATATATAACTTATACGTAAAACATTATATCCATCTACCAAGACAAAATATGCAAGTTTGAACAGACAACTGTAGAATCCAAGACTAAATTATTTGTTTGAATCAAGAAACAGGCAACAGTATCTAAGTGACCATGGTCTACATCTAGCAACAGCAGTATCTAAGTGACCATGGTCTGCCTCTAGCAACAGCAGTATCTAAGTGACCATGGTCTGCCTCTAGCAACAGCAGTATCTAAGTGACCATGGTCTGCCTCTAGCAACAGCAGTATCTAAGTGACCATGGTCTGCCTCTAGCAACAGCAGTATCTAAGTGACCATGGTCTGCCTCTAGCAACAGCAGTATCTAAGTGACCATGGTCT